>APFE031193798.1:3473-63069 GCA_000404065.3 Pinus taeda | reverse complement strand
GCGAACATAATTGTGCAATTACACCTTTTTGTTCCTTTTTTAGAAACTTTGTCATACCATTAGAGCTGATTATCTTTCCCGGTTTCCCTGCAATACCTCTTAATACAACTTCCTTTCCTTCCATAAAATATTTCATGAAAAGTTCTTGAAAATTAAAAGCTATTGTACCCAAGGATTGTAGCCATTGGACTCCTAATACAACATCAACACCTCCCATTGGAATGGAGAGCATTGAGCTAGTCAATACATATTCTCCCATGGATAGCTTGATATTATGGCACTTAGAGAAATTTATTATTCCTCCATTTGCAACCATCACTTGACACTCTGGTGCTGGATATAGGAAGCAATTCAATTCTTTGCTATCTTACAATGAATAAAATTGTGGGTACTTCCTGAATCAATCAACACTATTACCTTTTTCTTCTTGATTTGTCCTTCTATCTTGATGGTTTGAGGAGTGGTAATTCCCACTAATGCATTACAATATATGGTCGGATTCATTTGTTCTTCATCTAGGCTTTGTTCCTGGAGTATATCCTCTTCTTTTGACCTTTCTTGCTCCTTTTCTTCTTCCTCTTCACAATCTATGTAGAATAATTTCTTCTCAGGCACTTATGACCTTTAGTATATTTGCTATCACAACTGTAACAAAGCCCTTTTGCTCTTTTTTCTTCCAATTTTTGTGGTGTCAACCTTATAGGTGTGGAAGACTAGCGGAAACACCACTTCCGTCTTTATAGATGTGAGTGGTATGCTTCCTGGTTGCCATAATTTTGCTTTCCATTTTTCTTGCTAACCTGAATGCCTTCTCTAATGAATCAGGTCCCCAAAGGCGAACATCATGTTGGATATTATCCTTTAAAGACCCTATGAACACATCAATCCTATGCTCCTCTGGAATATCTTTTACCCTTATGTTCAATTTTTGGAACTCCTCAATGTGCTCCATTATTGAACCCTTTTGTTTGAGACTTATCAATTGGCTAAAAAGTGTTGCTTTTTGTATCCTCATAATGTGCTATCAATTCTTCCGTAAAAATTGCCCAAGTGATAAATTGTTTACGAGAGCAAAGCCATTGATACCATACAAACTGATTTGGTTCCAAATATAAAGTTGCAATACGTACCTTTTGTGTTTTTGCACATTATTGAGATCGAAAAATTGCTCCATCTGTAATATCCATGTTGCGGGATCCTTGCCATCAAACTTCCTCATATCGATTTTTGGAATATGATGGGTCTTCGATCCCACATTAGAGTCTATGGAATCATGATTAAATTTCTTTTGTTCTCATCATGAGTTTCCTTTACTACCCTTTCACCATTAGTGACCATTCCTTGTAGCAACTTATTCATATTTATCTTCAATTCTTCCATCTCTGTTTTCAAATCTATCTTCAAATCATCCATCTTAGCTTCCACGTCATTCATCTTAGCTTCTAAACCTTTCTTTAAACAATCCATCTTAGATTCTGTTCCTTTTTGTGCAAGTAACACTTGTTGCACTTGGTCTCGTAATTTTGATATATCATGTTGCATTTCTTCCTCTTCTTCATGAGTCATGCTAGAGCTTTCAGGTCGCCTACTAGGTGTTTCCATTTTCTTTCTTCGGGGCATCAATTACTGATAATAATGCTTCAGTATTCCCTTTTAATTCCTTCAAAATAAATTTTCAAACTAAGCTTAAGCAAACATTTAAAAATATACACACCTTTTTTCACTTTGTAGCAGCTCGATATTGCCTATGATGTATCTCTGTAATTTCGGATCATCGAGTCCTAAAATTACGTCTTGTAGTAGCCCTCTGTGTCCTCTTTATAATGCCACCACTCTAACCCCAATTGGATTCTCCAATGAAGAGTTATGCCAAATCTCCCACAGTGACATGATTATATATTAATTGAGTAGAGCAAACTTGTACGACGTTCCACGAGTCACTATTTCGACCTCTGGATCTGAACAATATATAGAAGAAACTACAGTCCGTCCTCTTTCTGCACCTTTTTATGAAATTTCAATCCAATGCTCAGAGAAAATGTTATGATGATTTTACCCAGGTCACCTGTTTGGAATGTAATTCAGGAGTCTGCAAAAAGACCAACTTCCTCAGATCATATCTCCGCAATTATAGCACCAAATGCTCTGAAATTTGGACCCACGATTTAGCACAATGTCTTCTCAAATGGGTTTTTATTTCAACTTCTGAAACGTCACCAAAAAAACGTTATAGAAAAAATTCCACGATGACTTGTTTGGAGTAGCGAAACTCTAGAATCCAAAGCTCTGATACCAAATGTTATGAAACCAACTCAAGAAAAGATAGAAAAGATAGACCAGTGCCTTAGAATTCAGCCTCTTCAAGGGGCCAACCTCCTTTACATTAGATAAATGAACAATTCTTGGATGTTACAAATGAAAATACCTCCTTTCTATATATAGGAGTCTAAGGGGTCATAACATAATCAGAGCCTACATAACAATAATAATCTAAGGGCACAATAATAACAATAGTGGGCTTCTATAGGGCACAATAGTAACAATATGGGCACAATAGGGGCACAACGATATTAATAAGGGGAACAATTACAATAGTAATGGGGTAATCACTAGTATTATGGGGACCCAACATGAAATCATATGAATGGTTGCAAAAGAAGGTGATACGTTAGGAGGAGGAAATGAAAAAGTTCCTAATAAATCAGAATCTTTAATCAATCCCACCCCAACATCCTTATAAGGGATAACTATTTTACCGACATGTTGAATACTATTAGAAGAGGCTGCGTCAGATGAAAAATAATTTAACTGGTCTATTGTAACGATATTTCCATTATGAGGAAACTTAATAAGCTGAAAGACCGATGAAACAACAACAATCATAGTGTAATACCCACTGCGACCCAAAAGAAGGTTGTAATCTAGAGGGGCCTCAACCACTTCCACATCTAGAGTTACAGTTTTTCCTTCTACCCCTATAGGTAAATCCTGTAAAATGCCAAAAGGATGAAACCCTCGGCCATTAAAAGCCTTTATAATTTATCGGGGATTGATTGAGTGTAGGAGAACCAAGCGATCTCCATCACTGAATCGACATAATACACGTAGAAGCTCCCTCATCAATCACAGTCCGAAAGCAAGGTCTGTTTTTGACTAACACTGGGATCTGGAAAGCCATTTGATGAGGTAGACGAGGTGTACTATTTTCTAAATCAAAGATTATAGAGTTGGAATCCTGAATATCAACAGCTCCTATAGCAGACAATAGCAATTTACGCTGTACTGGGCATGATTGCAACACCTCCAAAGCTGACATTGCTAAAGGGGAAATAGCTAAATCTTCAACAATGTTATAGTTCTGAGTAGCTCTCGCATGTGGATTGAAAGCTGACTTCTGAAGTATACCTTTAGTAGGCGGTTTGATTACTAAGTCTAGGTTAGGTTTCTCGATCTGTAGTGGATCAGAACCATAAGGAGTTGAAGTTGATGGGTTTGAATTAGAAGATTCTGCTTCCTTACCACCAATAGGATTCTTACTACCATAATCTTGTGATCGCGTCACAATCCTGGCATGGGACATCATCATAATTGGTTCTTTTGAGACATTTGAGGAAGAACCTATCATCTTACTATCTTGATTAGGAAAAGGATCCTTCAAGACAACAGGCATTTGAGAACCTTTGAAGATTTTCAAAACCTCAGCTCGATGTGGACAATCTCTTGTAAAATGCTCCTCAACAAATGAGACAAGGATAACGAGGTTTACGTTTCTCGTCAGAAGATTTAGTTTTATCTAGTTTCTCTTTTGTGTTTTGTTTATTTTTCTTCTTCCCCTTCTTTTTACCGCCAGATTTTGATTTGGCCGTAGATGATTCTATGACATGAATATCGGTAGGAATTTCAACGGAAGATTCTCCTGTCGAGGAATCTGGTAAAGTTATAATAGGAGAAGAATTTTTTGTAGATTTCTTCTTACTCTTGGTGCTAACTGAACCAATCATACCATTAGCGGCATGAGACCCTGAATGAGCTGCAGTTATTTGATTTTGTTTCGAAATATCGGGGATTTTTCATGTAAAGTACCCAACTACGTATAAACGAGGTCAAGGTACTGAGTCTGAGCAATTACTTGCTCTTCAGTAGCAACTCCTGCCTTAGCTACATCCTTAGTGATTTTAGGTAAAAATGATTTAACAAACCTTTCTGCCAAAATTTGATCCGGGATAAAAACTTTCACTAAACGTCGTCGACGTCGCCATTCATGAATATGATCTGAAATATATGTGGATGTTGACTGTTTTAATGAAGTTAATAATTCCATGCCATTGTCATATCTGACAGGCAACTCAAATGAGTTGAGAATGAAGTGGCTAACTGACTAAAATTATAAAAAGAGCTTCATGGTAACGCAATGTACCACTTGGCCGCGAGACTAATTAGAGTGCGTTGAAAAAGATGTAAGTGAATTGAATAATCTATAATGGAATTGGATGCACATCAGAGGTGATAAGTCATCACATGATTTTACGGTTATTCTCCTAGCTTACCGTCAAACTTTGGGATATCACTTGGCAACCTATTAGGCATTGGCGGCTAATACAGAAGATAGTAAATTGGATCGTTTGTAAGGCGTGACAAATCAGGGAAATCTAAAGTTGCAATAAATGATAACTGACGGTTAGGGTCTTGAAAACCTTGGGTCACAAGACCAGCTCCAGGAGGAAGATATTTAGGATAACCTGAAATTGGATTTGCATTAGGAATATTATATCCCCCGGAAAACCAGGATTAACTGGACCAAACTGGGGTTGTTGAGGTTGTTGATAAGTATATCTAGGGTATGGTTGATACAGATAAATTAGGTTTTGCATAGCAGGACCATATTGATACTGTCCCTGGTATGGTTGATAAGTGAATTGCGGTTGACTTGTGACAACCGTACTTGGACCAGGTTGTCCTACAGGCATCTGAACTGAAGTCTGAATTGTAGGTCCGGAATGGGGTAAAGAGGTCTGAGGAGTTGATATAGGAACAGTAGAAACCAGAGCTGTCGATACTCCAAAAGTAGGTGGGGTAGATTGAATAGAAGCTGCAGTAGTTGCAGCAGTCATTTGAGGTGGAGTTCGAGGCGAACTAGGCCCAGATTGATGAACTACACCAGGTGCAAAAGTTTGAATAGTAGGTTGGGCAGGTTGTTGGGTTGGACTAGAAACCAAAGGTTGTCCAGGTTAAGTTGATAACTGCACATTGGGTTGCAAAGTGTGTTGAGATGAATCTCACGCCACGTTTATTCTAGGGTATGGACCCATAAAAGGTTGAGCATATTGAGGACCATAACTAGGTTGAGTGTAGGGATGATAATTGAAAGATACATTTCCAGCTCCTTATACAAATGGTTGACCAGAAGGTGGTTGGAAACCTTGAGTTGGGTATTGACCTTGAGGTTGATAACCTTGATGCATGTACTGAAACTGGGGTTGACCTTGAGGTATATATTGATACTGGGGTTGACCTTGAGGCACGTACTATCCTGAAGGTATGTACTATCCTTGAGGTTGCCCCCGAGGTGGTATTTAACTACCTTGAGGTTTCCCCCAGGCGGTAATTGAGCACCTTGAGGTTGGCCCCTAGGTAGTAACTGACAACCTTGAGGTTTCCCTCCAAGTGGTAACTGACTACCTTGAGGTTGTCCTCCAGTTGGTAACTGACTACCTTGAGGTTGCAGATTTGGAATAGCACCAGACATCATAATAATTTCTTATACGCTCAATGGTTGAGTTCCATTATTACCAGTTCATACCCCATGTTCAATGGGTTGAGGAGACGCTCCTGAAAAAAGTACCAGAAAGTGACTGATACCCAGAAAGAACAGAAGGACCACCATATAAAAATGTTTCCAGTGTTTGAGAAAACATGGATGACATTTTTGACATATTCGAAGGAAGATAATAACTTCTGGGAATAGGATGAAAAATAATACGAGGTGGTGAGGAATCAAAACCCAGATTTTCTAAAAAGTTCGTCAATGATATGTACCAAGCATCACTTCTAAAAGGATTGTAGAAGATTGATTCATGCTCTCTAAGTTCTAAAGTTGGTTGATTTTCAAGGAGAGTTATATCTTTGTCCTGAATAACAAGTTCTTCAATAGAAATGAGTCCAGAAGGAAGATTTTGGGTAATGACACTTCCTACCCTGGGTGAACTAGAACCACTAGAAGTTGGAGAAGCAAATCCTAAGGATGGAGTAGTAGCAAGTTCAATTTCAGGTTCAGAAATTTCAGGTTCTTCAATTAATTCACTAGTAGGAGAAATACTACTAGTAACTTCGAAAAATGAAATTGGTTCAGAAATATACTTTGTTGCTGGAACTTGATAATCAGGGCGAATAATTAAAGATGATTCTTTGGTTTCCTGTGACCCAACTCTACTGTCACTAGGTGTTACAAGAGCTCTTAACCCTTCAAGCTGACTTGGTGTATATTAAGGAGTCTGCCCTCGATGTCTACGGGATTGTCTCAGTAATTCAGCCACGATTAAATATTTAATTACTTCACACACAAATAAAGAAATTCTCAATAAAACCACCTAAAGTCGCTAAAGAACCAAACAATTGAATCACACGTCTAACAATCTAAGAGTTCAAACCACACACAAACAGTAACTTTGCATACCGAAAACACTAGTTGGTGATGAAATCCAACGTCGTAGAATTCAATACAGAAATGGCGGTTGGAACAGTTACCCCGACAACCTACTTAATGAAATAGACTGGCACAAGTTTCTTCACAAAACTGTCTCGAGTGAAGAGAACCCCCCAGAGAGTCCAAGTGAGTCTAGTCGACATTGATGAGCCCCAAAATTGGTAACTTGTTCGGCTCATTTGGCCTAATTATCCTTGTTCAGTCCTTGTTCAATTCTTCATTTTCCATATCTTATGCATTATTTTCAGTATGATTATGTCATTTGTACGAATAAGAGTAGTCACTCTTCCTAGGTGGCTAACACGCGCTTATTTCAGGTTTTTTGACACATGTTGGAGTGAAACCGAGCAATCATGGGCTAAAAGATAGCCAAGCCTGAGGTGAGGATTCATAGGGGGGTTGTCTATGGCATTAAATAACCCTTCCTTGGGATCTTCACCCCCAACTCCGAGCTCCAAAGACCACCAAAACCGAATCTAGAAGGAAACCAAGTAGATTTTAGAAGGGATTGTCTAACTCACAGTTTGGATAGTCGAGTTCCACAGATTGAGGAGGCCAGCTAGGGCCCTCGTGATGTATAAATGTTGAGGCCTCAGCCTTTGTAAGGGACTTTTGAAATCATTGCATATTTTGCACCACAGTGCTACTAGCTTTACTTTGTTCTCTTGTAGCCATTTTTGGCATCACTCTTATGACTATTTTTTGATAATGAGAAGCAATTCGATTTTATATCAACTATGAGTTTTCCATAGGAGCCATAGCTCTCAGGGTTGGACCCAACCTGAGAGCCTAGGGCTTCCTTTCTGTACTGTTACTTTTCCTTTATGCATCATTGTTTCCCTTTATGAATTTGAACATATTTCTCTTAGGCAGATTTAGTTATGTTGCTTGGATAGATCACTGTTTATGAATAGAATTGCTTCAGGTGTTTTGGTAAGATAATAACAGAAAAATATCCAAAGAAAAGGGACAACCACACTCTCGATTTCACCTCATCCTTATTGGATCAGGGGCCGGTATTGAAGAAACAGTGCTGCTCCAACAAAAACACTAGTTTTCTTGACCATGCAATCCTTAGTGTATTGTTTTCCTTTGCAGAAAGTAGTTATTGGTTTAGAGCTCTGAAATGTTTCTTTGCATAGTTGATGTACATGGTTTTATTTCCAATAATGCTATTGTTCATTTATGCTTTTGATAGGTAGACTAGATTAGCTAAGACTTTGGTCATTTGCAAGACTTTGATCATTTGGTTGAACGTACACCGTGCAGGGCATCTCCACCACTCTTTCATCCACCTAAAACATAATCCGAGCCACCTGTTCCATCTCCTAGTTTGGTTCCTCATCTCCCATCTGTCCTTTTTTTCCACGTAACCCTACCTTCTTGCTCAATCATTGCCTTAGCCTTCTTCAAGCCAAGTCAGCCTTCTACACCTTCTCACCACTCCACCCACCAGTTTCTGGGTTACTCCAAGCCCCTATCCTACCTCCTTATCCATCCATGCACCTTCCCTCACTCACAAATCCTGTAGAAATTTCTGAACATCCTGTAGAAATTTCTGAACATCCTGTAGAAATCTTTGAACATCCTGTAGAACCCCTGCAGACTTCTTGTAGAAGCTCACAAATGAGGTTTCTTAATAGCCAAACTTTGTGAAACTCTCTGGAAGGGTGTTGGGGACTCCTTAGATCCTCTCTGAACCTTCCGAATCTTTTCCAAGCATTCCTCCTCCTTGATCCACCCCTGCACAGCCAAGAACAGTGAAAGCATATGCATGATAAAACCTGACAACTTAATAAAAAATACGAAAAGATGTTTTCTCCAGATAGAGGTAGTCTATACACATGTATTTTACCTTCATAGAAGTAATGGCATCTCTTTCAGTAGTTTGCATTCTCTTCTTTGCATCAGTAAGACTAGCTGGTAGAATTAGGGTTTGCTATGGTTTGCGCTTTCCTTCAGTTTTTCAATCTCTTTTCACAAATAGATTAGCTTCCTTCGAGTTAGCTTTCATCCATCAATCAAAAAGCTTCTTCTAAGAGCTCATAGAAGTTGGCTTAAGCCCCTAGCGGACTTGTGCCAGCTGACCAAGTGACAACTGCGGCAAGAGCTAGTACTTGTGCGTACAGCACCATCGCTTCCAAGTTTGTTACGAATGACCGGGTTGATAAAAGTAAAGAAGGGAGTCCCAGGAGTTGCAGCATTATTGCTGCAATACCGGAGCCCACCATATTTTTGGCGCCGTTGTCGGGGAAGCATTAGAGTATTGGTGATTGTTGCTTTTTTTTTTTTTCCTACAACCTTCTGCTAAGTAGTTTATTTCATTTCCATTCTGCAATTTCATTTCCGCAAAAGTAGAATAAACATTTCCTACTTTCATTGATTAGCATTTCAATTTTGCAAGTGTATCTTAGCATCCCAATTCCGCAATTTCAATTTTGTAAGCATAGCTTAGCACTTCATTCCTGCAATTTCATTTGAGCAAAATAGAATAGTCCTTTCCTGCTTTCATTTCAATTCCGCATTTTCATTTCAGCAAGATAGTTAGTTGCAGTTCAATCTATTTTAGTTTTGCAGGTACCAGCAGAGAAAAAATCAAAAGCAATCAAAAAAGTCTTTCCATTTCATGCCTCGTAGGAACAGAGATAAAACCGGCAAATTCTTACCCAACACCCCCACCACATCACTAAGTCAACCTTCTCTCTTCTCTGGTGACAGTGAGCCAAAAGAACCTATAGGTGAACCTCCTAAGATATATGAAGATCCTATAACAGAAGAAGAGTTAGGGAACACTCCATCTGAAGCCATGGCTGAAAACCAAAACAGTAGAAGAGAAGACGAGAGAATAGAGGGTGCCTTTCCCATCCGAGAGACCAATGGAGACATGAAAATGAGAAACATAAGTCCCTCTGCTCTACCTCACTTCCATGGACTAACTACTGAAGACCCTGATACCTTCCTGTTTGAGTTTGCTGTCCTTTGTCAAACTTATGACTATGCTTAGGATGAGAAAAAGCTGAAACTATTTCCCTCTACCCTCAAGGATGTGGCATTACGCTGGTTCATGGGGTTACCTGGAAACGGTATCACCACTTGGGCTCAGATGTAGCAAGCTTTCAACGCCAAGTACCGGGACTACTGTAGATCCAAGGAAACTAAGGGAGAAATCTTTCGGATGACCATGGGCAGCGATGAATCTTTAGAAGACTACGAGGAAAGGTTCCAACTCAGTTATAAACGGGCCAGGTGCACACTTGACCCGGAATCTCTGAAGCTAGTTCTACTCCAAGGAGTCCTTGAAGACCTTCTGGACACCCTTAACATGCTGGCTGGAGGAGACATCTACCAACTACCTTATGAGGACATAAAGACCGTGTTTAGAAACCATTCTGGTGCGGCCCGGAAGAGAGGTAGGGGGAATCATCTTTCAGCTAGTACCTCTTTCTCCAAGCATGAGTTTGTTAACCAGATGGAAGACCTCAAGAGCGAAATGAGATAGACTATTGCCATGCAACTTGATACCTTCCGAATTCAGCAAAAGAAAGAAGAAGCTGAGAGGGCTTTGGCCATTTTTTGTCCTAGATACACGAGGAAGCATCCCAAGAATGAGTGCCCATTGCACTTAGTAGAGGTATGTTTCGTTTGTGAGGAAGACCTCCCCACCAACCAATGCCCTACCTTGTCGGGCTTTAAAGCCATGTACCTAGGGACCGAGGTGGCTACTGAACCTCTCTACTTCCTCAACCAAAGGAGGCCACATGGACCAAGACCTTATCAGCAGGGGATGAAAGGGCCATCCCAAGCTTATTACAACCCAACCAATCCACTCATATACCTTCTTGGGGCCCCCCTACTCATCCTTCCTCGTCCGCACGTCCTCCGTGGTCTTATCCATCTCCATACCACACTCAACCTCCTTCTCACTCGTTTCACTCTCATGCCCAGCCACAACCTCAGTGGAATGCATCTCAACTGGGGTGGAGGCCCAAATCAACACTCCTCTCGCCATTCTACCTCCACCACCGACTCAACCACAACCATTACCCCCTGATCCTCCAAGACAACCCCATATGCCTGCTCAACCGAACCCAACCCCAACAAATGACAGGCCCAGCAAATATATACTGGGGAAACAACATTCCCTACCTATGCTATGGAGATCTAGGATATCAACCTGCGATCTGGGAAGGTCCTTCCAAAGTGCCAACCTCCTCCCCTAGAGGAGGAGGAAGAGAAATAGGAAGGTGAACCCCAAGCCATTCCACCCTTTTCTGAGTGACTCACAGTAACCACACAACCCAACCTAGAAGAGGCTGAGCTTCTGGGAGAACTCAAGTAGTTGTGTGTGAAAATACCACTTCTCCAGGCCATAAAAGATGTACCGATATACAACAAATTGATTAAGGGGAAGTGTTTCAGGCACCCAGGCAAGCGAAAGAAAGGTGCCTCAACCATCAATGTCATAGGACAACTATCCGATCTCATGTTGGGGCAAGTAATCTGTCCAAAGTATTTGGACCCTGGGAATCTTGTAGTTGATGTCCACATCAATGGCACCATTATACCCCACACTTTGATTGATCTAGGGGCCACCATTAATGTGATGATCAGGGACACCATGCTTATGCTCAACCTTCAGAATTCCCTAAGGAAGACCTCGATAGTGCTATAATTGGTAGACCGCTCCACAGTGACTCCCGAAGGGATTTTGGAAGATGTCTTGGTCTCTATTGACTCCTGGGAATACCTTGCGTACTTTTTGATCCTTCAGGCAAAGGAAAAACTCACGAGATATCCCCTCATTTTGGGAAGGCCTTGGCTGGCTACTACAGATGCTTACATCAGCTGTCGAGTTGGAAGCATGACCATAAAAAATGGGCCTATGTCCAAACAACTGGTCCTATACCCTCCTTTCCAACCTCTGTTAGAACATGACTTACCCCTCTAGTTGGAAGAAGGAGGAGAGGATGAGGTCTTCTCTGCACCATTATGCACAGTAGAGGCCACCAGGGGAGGTCCTCCAACCGAGGATGATTTGATTGAGAACTTAATCCAAAATCCTCTCCCTGGTGCACTATCCTCAGAAGAGTTGGTGGAAGATACCCAGGCCAATGCTTTAGTGGACCTATGTGTGACTGATTTGACCACCCCCAGAGTTAAGAATGTGGAGTTTAGCCCTGAGAGGACTTTGAATATAAGCTCTTCTCTCTCTCCCTCTCAGGAAAAGGAGCTATGTAGCCTCTTGAACCGCCATTTGGAGGCCTTTGCCTGGAGCTACAAGGAAATGAAGGGAATCCATCCCTCGGTCTGTACTCATCATATCTACATCATGGAGGACTGTAAACCAGTCAGGCAACCTTAGAGGAGAATGAATCTAGCTCTCAAGGACATTGTTAAAGAAGAAGTGAAAAAATTGTTGGATGCAGGATTCATCTACCCCATCTTGGATAGCGAATGGGTTTCCCCTCTGGTGTTGGTACCCAAGAAAAATGGGAAATGGAGAATTTGTGTGGACTATAGAGAACTAAACAAAGCCACCAAGAAAGACCAATTCCCTTTACCTTTCATAGATCAAGTGTTGGATGGTCTAGCAGGGAAGAGGTTTTTCTCTTTCCTAGATGGGTTCAATGGATATAATCAGATCCAAATCAGCCCAGAGGACCAAGATAAGACCACCTTCACTTGTCCATGGGGTACCTTTGCCTACTGCGTCCTTCCCTTTGGGCTATGTAATGCCCCTGCCACTTTCTAGAGAGCTGTATTAAGCATCTTTTCCGAGTTGTTCCATGATTCGGTAGAAATTTATATGGATGACTTTACTCCTTATGGGTCTAGCTTCTAGGAAGCCTTATCCAACCTAAGAAAAGTTTTGAGCAAGTGCATTGAGATGAACCTGTCCCTCAACCCTGAAAAATGTGAATTCCTGATGACTAAAGGGACCGTGTTAGGTCATACCATTTCTTGCCAGGGATTACAGGTGGATCCCAATAAAATTGCTATCATCAAAAAGGTCCCACCTCCCCAGAAGGTGAGAGATGTTCGGAGTTTCCTAGGCTTAACGAGATATTAAAAAATATTCATTAAAGACTTTAGTAAGCTAGCCTCACCATTGTTTGGCCTCTTAGCAAAAGATGTTGAGTTTAAATGGTCGGATGACTGCCAAAGGGCTCTGAATGAATTGAAGGATAAGTTGGTGTCTGCTCCAATTCTGAGAGGTCCAAACTACGCCCTAACTTTCCACATCCACACTGATGCCTCGAATAAAGCCATAGGGGCAGCCTTAGGACAAGTTGAAGAAAAAATTCCATATGCTATATACTTTGTCAGCAAAAACTTATCCAAGGCAGAAATGAATTGTACGGTAACTGAGAAAGAGTTCCTAGCCGTGGTCCATTCCCTGAACAAGTTCCGACACTACATCACTAGCTATCAAACATTTGTACATACTGACCATGCTGCAATTAGATATTTAATGAATAAGACAGATGTGAATGCTCGTATTATTAGATGGTTACTTTTGTTGCAACAGTTTGATTTGACTATCATTGACAAACCAGGTAAAGAAAATGTTGTTGCTGACTTCTTGTCTAGATTGGATTTGCCTGCAGGTGAAGGAGGAACAGTGGATGACCAGATGCCAGATGAGCATCTGTTTGCTATCTCAGTACTCTCCCTGTGGTTTGGTGATATAATAAACTATCTGGTCTCATCACAGTTCCTTCCGCATCTATCCTCAAAGGAGAAGAGCAGAATCATGAGGAAAAGTGCCTCATTCACTTGGATCGGGGGCAACCTGTTCAAACTTGGCCCTGATCAGATCTTGAGGCATTGTGTAAGGGAGGATGAAGTCTTTAAAATCCTCCTAACCTGTCACGATGGGCCTTGTGGAGGACATTTTGCAGCCAAGAGGACTGCCTTCAAAATTCTATAGGCAGGCTACTATTGGCCCACTCTTCATTAAGATGTCAGAAGATATATCAGCCAATGTGACCGATTGCAAAGGATAGGGAAACCGACTCCAAGGGACGAAATGCCTCTCCAACCTCAAGTGACTCTTGAGCCATTTGAGAAGTTGGGTATGGATTTTGTGGGTCCTATCAACCCTCCTTCAAGGGAAAAGTCTTACATCATTGTGTGCACAGACTATCTGACAAAGTTGGCAGAAACCAAGTTAATCAAAGCAGCAACAGAAGAAAAGGTGGTTGAGTTTTTAAGAGAAAACATTTCCTACAAATTTGGCTACCCAAGAGAGTTAGTCATCGATCAAGGAAGCCATTTCACCTCCAACTTGATTGAAGACTTGCTTGCTCATCACAAGATCAAGCATAGGTCTTCCACCCCATATCATCCTCAAGCGAATGGGCAAGTGGAAGTCACCAATAGAGCATTAGAGGGGATTTTGCTACGGTGGTGAGCAGCAACAGAAAGGATTGGGTAGATCTCCTGGTTGAGGCCACTTGGGCCTACAACACCACTTGGAAGACCAAAACCAGTTTCACACCCTATGAGTTTGTCTATGGGAAGAGAGCTATGTTGTCAATTGAGTTTGAATACAACACATTGAGGATGACAGCTCAGCTGGACCTAGATCTCAGCCATGCTCAACAAGAAAGGTTAATGCAGCTGAATGGGTTAGATGAACACCGAATGCAGGCCCTCCTCCACTCAGAAGTGATTCAACTTCAGAGGAAGGTATGGCATGACCAACACCTCAATGACATACAATTCCATCCAGGAGATTGGGCATTGTTGTATGATTCCAGACATAAGGATTTCAAAGGGAAGCTGAGGACAAGATGGCTAGGACCATATGCAGTGGAAAAGTGTAATGACAATGGTTATGTCCTTATCCGGACTATTGATGAAGAATCCATCACCATGCTCAATGGGCATCGACTAAAGATCTACAGGAAACCTCTTTCGAGGCAAGAGTTCGTCAAAACTATGGAAAAATCAATGCTGGTCATAGAGAAGGGTTCTGCCTTTGTTTTGGGCACACCCTGAGCATCATTATGTATCAAAAAAAAAAAAAAATGCAATAAAAATATCCTTGGGTGAAAACCTTTTTGAGGTGCCCAAGGTAGATAGTAGGGGTGAAAACCTCATTGAGCTGCTCCTGTTGTCTCTCTGAAAAAAAAATTGGAATAAAAAGATCCTTGGGTGAAAACCTTTTTTGAGGCGCCCAAGGCAGATGGTAGGGGTGAAAACCTCATTGAGGCACTCTTGTTGTCTCTTCAAAAAAAAAAAAAAAAAAAAAAAAAAACTTGAAAAAAAAAATGAAAAAAGAAAAGAAAAAAGAGAAGAAGGAAGAAAGAGAGAAAAATAAACAAGCTAATCTCTGGAAAGTGTTGTAGGTTGCAGGAACACAATGCAAAAAGGAGGCCTCTCAACTCAAGGACAAGGGTCCCTACCAAGCTACCAGGCAGCCTCACATACACTCCCTCCATGAAAACTCATTTTTCCAAGGTTTGGACACAATCTAGTCATGGTTAAGCCTTCTACAGGAAGCTACAGGACTTTCTATAGGAAGTTCTGTATTTCTATAGGAAACATCCTGTAGAGATTTTGGGCAGGCCAAAATTGATTATAGAGAAGGATTTGGAGCTTTAAGCCCATTGAGGAGGCATGCAACCACTCCTTTCTTCCATCCTCCACTCGTTTCATCTCCTTTCACCACCATTTCTGTCATCTGGTCGAATATACCTGCACATGCATACCAGAACCCTATTTGTTTCAGATAAAAATTTGTTTTTTTCAAATAAAAAATAAGGCATTCATAGGCTCGCACACTTCACCTATCAAGGCGACCTCAAGACCCTTCACCTGTGAGCGTGACTCCATTTATTTCAGCATGCACCCTAGAAGGAGAAATGGCTACAGGATGTCCTACAGGAATCTTGTAGCAGCTGATCCAGCTGGAGCACATGCCATGAACACACCAGCAGCTCGCAAAACCGGTGCATGTAGTATTCACCACCAGGGAAATGGGTCTTAAAGTCTCGTAGCCAACAGCAACCAATGAAGAGGAGCTCCAGCACCTGTGCACAACGTAGCAACACGTAGATCCAACATCCCTCCTCCTGAAACCTGAAAAAAAACCACGTCCATGGCCGCACAGGTAAGTACCTAACCTTATTTCGTCAAATTACATAAGCTATACTCTGAATATGCATGAATGTGAGAATGGACGGATTGAACAAGTCTGGTTTCCATTCAACTGGCCACCACAACCAGTCAGGTAGCCTCGTAGGATCTGAATGGGCTTGGTTATGTCGAAAAGTCGGGTAATTGACATGTGGGAAGTCTTCAGTCGGGGAGAAGTAGTGGTATCACAAGAATGGCGGTGGTGAATGCAGAGGGAAGAATTCGACGGTCAGGGGCACGCTGGGGAATGATAGCCATGACTTCGACCAACGGATCAGCGGGGACAGCTCACCCCCGCGCCATGAATTCCACAGCATTTCAAAATCAGCTGGTTGAATACTTATGATGCATTGCAGTCATTTATGCTCAGAACCGTTTTACAGTCAAGTGCACGTCCTCCTCCTCTGCAAGTTGTTAGCCAAAGTTCTCGGTCTGTTCAAATGTCCTACTACTGCTCAGACTAGTCCTGCACCACCGTAAAGTCCTCCAGAAGACGGAAACGATTTCTACAGGAAATGACGCTAAAGGAAACTCAGCATATGAAGCAGCACGAACTGTTCACATCGAGGGTGGCAATTTTCAGTGAGGTAGGCAGAAATTAACTTTCCCATGCAAATAATTCCAAAGGTGGTGAATTTGACGTATTGAGGGGGGTAGGGAAATGTGAATGCAAGTCTGTCTGTGAAGTCAAAAGCCTTTTTTTATCACTGCCTGAAATTGTTTTCGTGGTCTGCATGCGAGATTTCCTCCACGATTGAATGAAAATCCCTCCTGTAGAAATTGAGACACTATCAAGGCACCAGTAAAAATTGTAAATTTTATATGACTGTGTGTATAATGGAGATGTAGCTTTGTGATCCGTGTGTAAAAAAAAATAAATCCTGAAGTCCTCCTTCTGTATACGAGCAGGAAAGTTCAACACAGGGTAATTGACACAAAGATATTTTTTTTTATGCTCTGAGAAGGAAATACACCTAGAACTCCTGATCTGCTTGAAATCGCGAACAAACACAGAGTTTTTACCATGCCAGGAGGGTTCATTAGAAAAGAACCTTCGGACTCCAAGAAATTACAGGAAACCCCTGAGGTGGTGGACTTGTTTTCCCGTGCACACTGGATGTCATTTTGTGACAAGCTTCAAGGTCACGATGACGAAATTGCAGAAGAATTCCTCAGGTCCCTGAAGCCAAAGTCAAAGACATTGGCTATTTTCAACTTTAGAGGATTGACCCTCAGACTCACCCCACAGCTCATCAGCAGAGTAGTTGATCTACCAATGGGGGTACCCTGGGATAAGGAGGAGAGGAAGTCAGGTCAGAAAGCTAAAAAAGATTTCTTCTTGCTAGAGGAGCAATTCTCAGAAGACAAGAATGGAGTTCGAAGAACTAGGCTACAACCATTCTGGAGTGAAGTCAGCCTCCAAATTATGAAGTATATTACCTGTGAGGGGCGATTTAGCGTCGTGTATGGCTATCATTTCCGGTTGCTCACAAAACTCAGGCACCACATGGACCTACCCTTAGAGCAAAAATTGAGCATTCCTTACTTCCTCCCGCAGTCCATGACTGAGTGTGCCACCAAACTGAGAGAGGGGACACCATACCAGCTGGCCCATCATGGGCTTATTAAGCTCCTCGTGGAAGATGCACTCCACACTTACACTGCCCTCTCTCCTAGGAAATTTTTTGGAATATGTCCAAGGATGATGACATCCGAGTCTTGGTCGAGGAGCTCACTTCCTCTAGTAGCGAGGAGAAGGAGCATACTCAGGGACAGAAGAAGGTTAAAGAACAAGAAACCCCGGGCAAAACACCGAAGAAAGAACAGAAAGGAGCACAAGAAAAGGGGAAAGTTGCCAAAACAGGGGATGATAAAATTGCACCAACACCCAGGGAGAAAAGACTACAGAGCAGGGCGGAACAGACTGAGAAAGTCCAAGTCAGTAAGGGCACCCTTAAGGCAACCTTAGCCAAGTTAAAGGAAAAAGTCCCCTCAGCCAAGCAGGCTAAAAAAGCGCCCTCGGCTTCTACAGGAAAACAACAGACTATTTCTATAGGAAGTTTAAAAACGACTTCTACAGGAAGCCAGAAGGCAACCACTACAGGAATTTCTACAGGAAGTCTGAAAGAAGGATAGCAGAAGGAGAAGTCGGACGAAATTATGGCTAGGGAGGTAGCAGCCGTGCTGGCCACCCTAAGTACCTCTCCCAAGCCAAAAGAGAAACGAAAGAGGGAGACTCCTCTGTATTTTAAAGCGAGAAGGAGTGTGAGGATTAAGACTGGTAGACCCCAGCCTCCATCAAAAGAGCTAATCACAATTGTGGATACCCCTACCACACCAAAGGATAGGTCCCCCTCCAAGGCATCCATTACTTATGAGCGAGGGAGCCCGAAAGCATCCTCATGGAGGGAAAGAATGGAGAAATTGAGCTCAGAAGCCTCTCTATAGGATGCTGAGTATATTCTACAGGAAAATTTGGCTAGGCTGAAAGAAACTGAGCAGATGGAGGAAAGAGCAGCCAAGTCACCATAGGAGGAGGAGAAGACCGATGTCATCATGGAACCAAGCCCCTAGCCTAGCCTGGGCTCTTATTATAACGTTTTGGAGGCTGGCAAAATTATTCCTCAAAAGTTCACAGTGCCACTATTTCTAGCACTAGAGGAAGAAAGAGTACGAACCCACACTTGGATGAGGATCGCTAAATCCAAGAGGGTAGTAGATATAGGGCCTCTAGAGGAAAGGCTCAAGGAAACACAAAGGGAGTTGGCAAGAGTAAGGCATGTGGAAAGCTCCCAACAATCCAAGTTAAGAGAAGAGAATGAGCTGCTTAGACAGCAGCTCCAGCTGCAGGGACAGAGAAAAGGAGAGGAAACAATAGCCAAGGACCCCTCAGTAGAACCTCAAGAAAAAGAAGTGATGCAAGATGATCTTGAGGAACTTAACCGGCAGCTACGGGAAAGGGAATTGCAGGTAGGTATAGAGATACAATCCCTAAAACAACAGATGCAAGAAAAGGAGGCACAACTGGCCTGCATGGCCAGTTGGGCAATGGAAGCTCTGCAATGTAGGCAGCCAACCAAATCCTATGGCCTGTACCTAAGGGATCAGTGGTTGCAGTTCCAAATCAACACATTGGCACAGAGGGGTATCTCCCACATCCAAAACCCCCAACAATTCATGGATTTATGTAACACCAGTTCATCGGAAGATATGGCTAAGCTTTCAGAGTTTTACCTCCACAATTTGGCCCTTTCGAACATCACCTCGTGGGACCCCAACACAGCAGTAGGGGACATGCAGCTGATGGCAATGACCTCATGGTTAAACCACGAAGAAAAGAGAGCGACTGAGGTTAGGAATGTCATGGACCAGGAGCTACATGAACCACTGCTGATTAGAGCAGAGCCAGGGGACCCCACACATTGATATCCGCTCACCAGCACCTAGCAACCAACTCTCAGGCTTTATTAGAGTACATGGATGGCTAGGCCCAGGCCATAGCACACTTCAAGGATATGGAGCGATTATTAGGGGACAATTGTGTTCATGCTTTCACCCGTAGGTGGAACACATTGTCCCACAGCCTCAAAATCCGAGAATATCACACTCCAACTTGGATGAGGGAGGCCTTGGCATGAGTGCCTCTCTAGAGGAAAACTATGCAGAACCTCCAGGCCAATTGGATAGGCCTCAAGCTAAGTCCACCCTTACTTTTGGGATTGTTAGAAGGAGGCACAGAAGAGGAAGAGCATAAGAAGTGGGAAGAGGTGGAAAGGAAGGCCAGATTCCATGACAGTGCGGAGGACACTACTTCAGAAGCCTGGGATGTGAGGGTGATGATTAAAGCAATGAAAGACGAGGAGCTGGACTAGTTGCTCAGAGGATGAGAAACCCTTTTAGCAGGGGGTGATGATGAGCCCCAAAATTGGTAACTTGTTGGGCTCATTTGGCCTAATTGTCCTTGTTCAGTCCTTGTTCAATCCTTCATTTTCCATAGCTTATGCATTATTTTCAGTATGATTATGTCATTTGTACGAATAAGGTTAGTCACTCTTCCTAGGTGGCTAACACGTGCTTATTTCAGGTTTTTTGACACATGTTGGAGCAAAACCGAGCAATCATGGGCTAAAAGATAGCCAAGCCTAGGGTGAGGATTCATAGGGGGGTTTTATATGGCATTAAATAACCCTTCCTCAGGATCTTCACCCCTAACTCCGAGCTCCAAAGACCACCAAAACCGAATCTAGAAGGCAGCCAAGCAGATTTTAGAAGGGACTGTCTAACTCACTGTTTGGACAGCTGAGTTCCACAGATTGAGGAGGCCAGCTAGGGCCCTCGTGATGTATAAATGTTGAGGCCTAAGCCTTCGTAAGGGACTTTTGAAACCATTGCATATTTTGCACCACAGTGCTGCTAGCTTTACTTTGTTCTCTTGTAGCCATTTTTGGCATCACTCTTATGACTATTTTTTGATAATGAGAAGCAGTTCGATTTTATATCAACTCTGAGTTTTCCATAGGAGCCATAGCTCTCAGGTTTGGGCCCAACCTGAGAGCCTAAGGCTTCCTTTCTGTACTGTTACTTTTCCTTTATGCATCATTGTTTCCCTTTATGCATTTGAACGTATTTCTGTTAGGCAGATTTAGTTATGTTGCTTGGATAGATCACTGTTTATGAATAGAATTGCTTCAGGTGTTTTGGTAAGATAATAACAGAAAAAACTCCAAAAAAAAGGGACAACCACACTCTCAGTTTCACCTCATCCTTATTGGATCAGGGGCTGGAATTGAAGAAACAGTGCTGCCCCAACAAAAACACTAGTTTGCTTGACCATGCAATTCTTAGTGTACTGTTTTCCTTTGCAAAAATTAGTTATGGGTTTAGAGCTCTGAAATGTTTCTTTGCATAGTTGATGTACATGGTTTTCTTTCCAATAAAGCTATTGTTCATTTATGCTTTTGATAGGTAAACTAGATTAGCTAGGACTTTGATCATTTGCAAGACTTTGTTGATTTGGTTGAACGTACACCATGCAGGGCATCTCCACCACTCTTTCATCCACCTAAAACATCATCTGAGCCACATGTTCCATCTCCTATCTGGTTTCCTCATCTCCCATCTGTCTTTTTTTTGCATGTAACCCTACCTTATTGCTCAATCATTGCCTTAGCCTTCTTCAAGCCATGTCAGCCTTCTATGCCTTCTCACCACTCCACCCACCAGTGTTTGGGTTACTGCAAGCCCCTACCCTACCTCCTTATCCATCCATGCACCTTCCCTCACTCACCCATTCTCTAAAATCCACTTTTTAAACATCTCGTAGAAATTTCTGAACATCCTGTAGAAATCTCTAAACATCCTGTAGAACCCCTACATACTTCCTGTAGAAGCTCAAAAATGTGGTTTCTTGATAGCCAAACTTTGTGAAACTCTCTGGAAGGGTGTTGGGGACTCCTTAGATCCTCTCTGAACCTTCCCAATGTTTTCCAAGCATTCCTCCTCCTTGATCCACCCCTGCACAGCCAAGAACAGTGAAAGCATATGCATGATAAAACTTGACAACTTAATCAAAAATATGAAAAGATGTTTTCTCCAGATAGAGGTAGTCTAGACACATGTATTTTACCTTCATAGAAGTAATGGCATCTCTTTCAGTAGTTTTCATTCTCTTCTTTGCATCAGTAGGACTAGCTGGTAGAATTAGGGTTTGCTAGGGTTTGCGCTTTCCTTCAGTTTTTCAATCTCTTTTCACAAATAGATTAACTTCCTTCGAGATAGATTTCATCCATCAATCAAAAAGCTTCTTCTAAGAGCTCATAGAAGTTGGCTTAAGCCCCTAGCGAACTTGTGCCAGCTGACAAAGTGATAGCTGCGGCAAGAGCTAGTACTTGTGCATACAACACCGTCGCTTCTAAGTTTGTTACGAATGACTAGGTTGACAAAAGTAAAGAAGGGAGTCCCAGGAGTTGCAACATTATTGCTGCAAGACTGGAGCCCACCAGACATCTGCTCCAGGTACAGTGAGACCTGTCCTTCACCGTCACCTTAGGAAAGAATCTTAAGATTATGGTCACTAAGGTTACCAACAATAACAAATACAACTGGGGGAACAGTCTACGATCTGATCTACGCGCAAGGGGAGAGTAGCAAAGCTCAATCCCCTTGAAGGCTTCTTGACATGATTAATCCGAGATTTACCAGCAAGTGACCCTAGGCTCCTCGACAATGGTTAATCTGAGGTTTACCGTTTTTAATACGTGCAAATCTACTATCTTTCCCAATGAGACAGACTTGATTATCTCAAAGGTTCAGACATCATCTTGTGATTGACTCCTTTAAGAGGAGTTTCCCAGATTATATCAATTACAATTGGATTTATTTCCTACCGCAAGATGTAGCTACTTGTTTTTTTTAACTACCTTGGAGAGTTAACTACTCCCTACTCCAAGATACTAGCCTAAGCTATATTGGTGATAAGAGCCCTAGAAATAAAAAGATTGCTAGATGAATTTTAATTAAGTGTTATTTTTATTGGTTGTTTCTTAAGTTAATAGGTATGGAGACGAAACTTTGATGGTGTAAATACTCAGCTCCCAAAACACTAAAAAATGCACCTAAAATGATAAACAATTTGTTTTTCCTTTCAATGAATCTCTAGCTAAAGAAAGAGTTGAGAATGCAATTCCTTGAAAAACAAATATTTCCTTCAATATATAAACGAAAAGAATTTTTTTTTGTCTTTTTCAATAAATTCAAAACGAAGCTACTAATTATGCTCACAAAATAAACCCCTTTTCTTTTCAACACTCAAAAACTCAGAAAACAATTCTTTCAAAAGAGAACCAATGATTTCTAGAAAACACTCAAAACTATGAAAAACTAATCTTGAGATCTAAAAATTCTAAAAACCTAATTGAAATAGAAGCTTCAAATGTTTTTGAGGATGTTTTACTTAGTTATTCAGAAAACTAAGGATTAATTCATTCAGAATAACAAATCAATCAAAAAAACACCTAGCTATGTTTTCTTTTATAAAAGTGAAATTCACAACTTATGACCAAGTTCGTTCAAAGATTTGCAAAGAGAAACGAAATCTATTTCTCACCAAGGGAAGATTTCACAATCCAGTGAGACTCATCAAGAAGGCAAAAGATACTAGGGTGATCTAAGGATTCTTAGGCTTCTAATCTTTAAGTCACTACAAAGACTGAGTGAAGACCAATCCAGGCATGCAAAACTTCTAGAAATTCATCTAAAACACAACACCAATGGAACTTACTCATGAGAAACTTTTGACAGGATATATGCAGATCTGGGAAGAGACTAAAAGTAATAAATCGAACCTAAACTTAACTGGACGAAAATATTTTAGGTTTTTCAAAAAATTTGACAGGGTTTGTAGGCTTCCAGTAAAACCAGATGCAATACCACTTTGTGCAGTAAAGTAATAGTGCGGAAAGGTCCACACTGTAATATAAACAGAATGTGCGGTCCTCTTAAAAATTTCTAAAAAACAAAAAACAATCCAGGACCTAAAAACTACCCAATTCCACACACATCAAGCAAAAACCAGAAACAAAATCAAGTTTCTCAAGTGAAAGACAAAGGAAAATTAAAAAACCAAATCCAGCTCCCCAGTGGAGTCACCAATTTGTTGGCCGGATAAATCATTCTTGCAGACAAGACTGATCTCCCTAGTATCAACAGATATGTAGCAACAAGTAGGACAAGCAAATCTACCTTTCTATAAACACATTGTGATTCATTAATAAAAACTAAAGAGGTGTTTTAGATCCTACCTTAAGTCCAACGCTATTTTGTGGCAGCTATGCTCCAACATCTCTGAAAGAGTTTCCTTTTAAGAATCTGCAATCACAAACAAGCACACATCAAATAAAACCTGCATAGCTAATATAATAAATCATGTTCATCATGGTGATAAAGGAATCCATGAAATAAACCATAAAACACAACTTATTGAGAAAAATAAACTTGATTGTATTAACTTTGAAATAGAATAACTTTACAACCATTGGTGCCTTGATGCTATACAAGCTCTTCCCAAGGTCCAAACAGGAATCTCCTCTACTTTGAAAAGATTCACTCTCTTCCAAATGAGATCAAAAGGTATGTAATCTCTCCTCTCAAAAGCTCAATTAGGAAGACTAAGTTCCAGTAGCATTTACCCTAAAAACTATTCATCTTTCAACCCCCCAAGTAACTAGCCCAATGCTTAATTTTATAGTGCAAAGGAAGGAGGTTACAGGTCCACCATTGAAGGGATAGAGCCCTAATTCAAAGGGATAAGCTCCTCACATCAAGGGGTTAGCTCCTTAAGGTATGGGATGCATGAATCCTCAAGGAGCGAACTTGTCACCTCAAGATTCTCTCTAGAAGCTTCCATAAATGACTCAAAGTGAGTTTTTAAGAATGTACTTGTGCCTTTTTAACTTTTACAGGGGTCCACACCCACAACGCAGATACGGAGCGGTCAGGTGCGCAAGGGAGATGACCAATAAGTGCGGGACCACAGGTAATGCTAAGAGAAAGTGCGAAACCAGATTTTTAGAGATTTTTAAGGTCTTTCTCTTATTTTCAAGGCTTGATATGAAGAACTAAGGTTTAAGACTTGCAAAGGAGGGAGGTATGAGTGATGATAGACTCACACTAATTGTAGAATGTCAAGGTGACAATTTTTGTGCAACAAAGAGGTTCAAAACTGCAAGACAGGGGCAGCATGACCTTTGGCAGATAAGATTGAATGGACAACTTCTAGGCAAAGCTAAATGGTACACTAGAGAAAAGGTGGAGGAAAAAATTCCTCACCTCATTGAATAGAATATTTTGGTGACCCAAATCCTCCCAAAATGGGGAGGTGTGATCTATATTAGATCAATATATGATTTTCCGTCCATCTCGATACATTTGGAGTGGAAAAAGTGGAGGAATAAGCACACATGACCCTTTTTACAGGACCTAGTTTGGCAAAACGAGGTCTGAAACTTTCTGGGAGAATTTTGAGGCGTCAAATGACATATTTTGGGGTGTAAAACTTTGATACTTTAATCTGGAACCATTTCATTCTATTCTACACATAGATATATTTCCAACAGTGTAAGAAGAACACCAATGAGAGTCCATTTGCAAAGGTTATGCCACTCAGAAGTTGACCTTCCTATTTTCACACCTATAGTTCAAGAGGATGCCACATCAACCCCCATTATTCATGGAAAAGGGGCTAGACACATGTTTATGATGTAAAATAATGTAGAAGAGTCTATATTGTAACTCTATTTAAGAGTTCATGCAGTCAAAATTAACCATTAGTAGGATATCGAGATTTGTTATAACAGGGCCACTAGGAAGAAGAGGCATTCTATTTTTTGAGAGAATTTTTTTGCTTAGATGAGAAAAGATAACCAAGAGAGATAGGAGGTAGACCCCACAAAGAGGATTTGTGCACTATAGTAGGTCACAGGACACAAGAATTACTTCTTTGTACTTGCATCCATATTTTGAGACAGAGAAAGAGAGCAAAGAAACCTCACCTTCCAACTGGGTTTTCTCCTAAAAGGGTTTCCAAGAGAGCATATATTATGTCTTATGTGTGTGTCTGAGCTTGTTTTTTCATTCTCTAATTTTCTGTATAATTTCCCTTTGCATGCATGCATTAATTACAATTAAATCTATAGATCTTAAAGTTTAAGAAAATTGTAATAGTGTATAATCTCAGATTTTTAATATAATATTATCAGTGTTGTTGTGACAAATGTCCAGTGGAATATATGCCAAAGTTTATGGATCAGTTTTGAGAGAAGACTTGGTGTTTTCAGGTGTAGTTGTAGATGATGTCCAAACATCAAAGTGGTTTCCATCAAGTCCAAAGGGGGATATTGTTGGCATTTGGCTAATGTGTTGTCCTTGATGGAAACTTGATTGATAAATATGTCAACATTGTGATAATATGATCTCATTCAATTATGTAGAGATTCTATAGATGCTATGAATAGAAAATTACAGTTCAGAGACAAATGGATGATAAAGGTGAGTTTTGAGAAAGTATACACGATTTCTATGAAGAAGGAAAATGTACAGGCGTAGGTCTTTTGAGAAAAAGTCACGTACATAATCCCACCCATGGAAATTTGGGTACCAGGGGTCACTACCTTGGTATTGTCCCATAATAATGGTTGAGGAAATGATTATTTTATCCCGTCATACAATACTAATAACATTACCTAGGGATTTACCTAAGGTATTGGTTAGGGAAAAGGCTATATAAGGAGATGGATATCAAGGTGTTAAGTGTGCAAGTAATTGGCTATTAATGTGTAATTTGATATGAAACAAGGATGCATGAGAGATCAAGGAGATGTCTCATATCTAATAGATATGAAAGTGTAGTGAAGACTAATGAATATAGTTTCTTGATATGTTTATAACTGTAGCTAACAATGATAGATCTATGGTGATAATGATACTTTGATATGAGTATGTGACAATTAAGTCTGAGTAGTATGTGTTGTGATTGTCGTGAAAGTATGTTTCAGGAATTTCTGATTTGTACACTAGTTTTCTACTGTATAGTCACGTACATATGTGAATATGGTTTTGTAAATTCGTGTATAAATTATGCGAATTTATTATGTATATTTAGATCTGTATTCGTGTGTTATTCATAATAGTCACATACATACATTGATATGTTTCATGAATGTCACATATATGTTATAGGGTTTGTAGTGATTATAAATGATGACATTTGATGAGTTTCTTTTCTATTTGCTACCATCTGTCGATGAAGTCTTGATCATGCTGATATCTATTTGATAGTGTTGATTGGGTTGGTTGTTCACGATTGGGATATTAGTTAGTAATGATGCTATAGTAATTTGAAATTAGTTCAATGATCTATGGTTGGTTCAATGATCTGAGATTGGCTCAGTGATATGTGTATGGTTCAGTGGTTGATATTGTGTTATAGTGATCCAATAATTTAATGTTCAAGTATTATGAGATATGTACACATGTGTGATATAGAGTAATCATGCATATATGTGAGGCTTATTTTGAACAATAGTGTATACATTTTGAAGTTAAATTTGATCACGGTTTTCTGTGTTGCTAGTTGATGAGTTCTTTGTACTTGTTATGATGAATGATTTGGATGGTTTATATCTATTATGGATTGGTTGGATTCCGTTGCAATGGTTGATTAAGATTTCGTTCAATGATTGGTTTGCTAATTATATAGTGATTCCTTTGGTTCTGTGATTAAAGTTCAAATTCAATATTCATTTTGATATTGAGTGTAATTTTGGGTGTGGGTCCAATATGAAAATATGATGAAAGGTGTACTATAGGTTTGATGTTTTGATTCAAGTGGATCTAGTATTAAATATTATGAAACGTGGTCCACAAGAGTGGTTGAGGGTTGGATACTTCAGTGAGGGAGTCCGAGCTTCCTTCTAGTGGTAGTTGGTAAATATGTGGAGGGGGTAGGTGCTCCCTTCTGGTAGGAGCGAATAAATGAGATCAAGGAGTTGGAGCTCCCTTCAAGTGGGTGCTGGAGAATTTGTGGAGGCTGTAGCCCTATGTGTGGGTTCCTGCATGATGGTAAGATTTTTTTCTAGTACAATATTGTAAGAAGATTTTATTTATTTGATTTGAAAGAAGACAAAGATGATGACAACCATGGTTTTCTCCCATTTTAGGTTTCAACTGAAAATATTGGTCTTCATGTGTGTTGATATGATTCTTATTTGTTCATGATCTATATGCTCCTTAATGCTCATAGTTTCTTTTTAATGAATGAATAATGAAGTAATGATGCACTGGTTAAAGATGAACAATTGATGAAATATATGAAAAGTTAGTTAATTGGATATATGTTGTTTTCTTTCACTGAAGTCATGTACATACACTGGTTGCATGAATAAAAATAGCATATAGAAATTAGAATATGAAATGAAAAGTTTAAAGTGAATTAAAATACTGATTCACCACCCCTAGTATTTTTCCCATCATCTTCACCTCATTTCTCCCGTTCTTTATCATTCCTCTAGATCTCTATTCCATGCAATGCATGTAACTTATCCAAAATCTCTCTAGCAGTATTGAGATATGATATTTTCTCAACTTCCCAATCATGAAGATAATCATACATTACACATGTAGCCTGTGCATCTAATAATTGATCTCAATTTAAAGGGTTTTTTTTTATCATCATAACCATTTATCACCATTCTCCAAAAATTTAGATCCTCGAGAAAGATGTTTGATTTTCACCTTCTCTCTCCATGCTAAAAAATTTGAGGCATTGAGTTGTGGAGCATCTTGATAACCCATGATTTTCCCAAATCTACCTTCCAGCGTTACGCTGCAATGAAGGCACCAACTCTGATACCAATGGTTTGAAATGAGATCACTAGTTTGGGGGGGGTGGTGAATTAGTAGCGATAGGAATTATAAAACTTATCAATTATTTTCTAATTACTAATTCACACAAGCATACATTAACCCATTAGTAGATCAACTTACATAAAACACTAAACAAACCAACAAATAGTAAATTTGAACTTGTAGATACACCACGACCATCACATGTGAACCATAAAATCAACCAAATAAACATGTAGAAGAGGACACACCATATCTCTGGTGGAAAACCCTCTCAAGGGAAAAATACCACCCACTGTTGCTATCACTACACTACTTAATAATTTTATTTTTCACTAAGAAATTCAATACATAGAAAATACATATGGCTACTATCAGTAAGAACCTTGATCCTCATCTCACGACTCTATAGTCATCCATCCAATGGAATCCACCACAACCAACGAGCCTTGCCCAACTCTGATTGGACTCATGAAGAAATATCATCATCATCTTATGACTCTAAGAATCTCATCTACTAGAAGCCTTACCCCAACTCTAATTGGACTCATGAAGAAATATGTTCTCTGTACTGAATTTTCTAGAGGCCCCCCCCTCCACTCTTCTATGTGACCCTCGTTTCATAAATATTTCATACTGGAGCCAATTTAAATTGTTCAACTAGAACAACACAACAACCTCTAGCAATATAGGATCAAAATCAATCACAACAATCACACTAAAAAATTATGCATCAACTCACTCAATCACTACAAAATCCCATCAATAATACATATTGAATACATAAAGATAATTTGATGAAAATATAATGAGCAATCATATAGGAAATTATCTACAATAATTCCTTACTCCATCACCATGCTATTGCATAAAATTTTGGCTAAATCACGCTTCTGCTGCCATTTACTACTACTATAAACTATTGTATATTTTCTACAAAATTCCCTGCACTACCTGCACACAATATTCTTCTCTCTCACAAACTCTTCCTTACTCACTTATCCATCACCAAAAAAAGTCTAAGTCAATAATTTTTCAAAAGCATATGCAAAATTAACCTCAATTATCTCCAAACCAATACCATGGGAAAATACCATGGTTATTCCAATACCTAGGACACTTGTACCATGGTAATCTCTAAATCATTACCACCGAAAAATACCATGGTTATGTCAATACCTAGGACACCTGTACCATGGTAATATCTAAAGCAATACCATGGGAAAATACCATGGTTATGTCAATACCCAGGACACCTGTACCATGGTAATATCCAAACCAATACCACAGGAAAATACCATGGTTATGTCAATACCTAAGACACTTGTACCATGGTAATCTCCAAACCAATATCACGTGCGAACCTACTCGACACACATACAGATACCATGATAATGCAAACACCAAGGAAACCAGTACCATGATAATACCAATACTAAGGGAACATGTACCATGGTAATACTAATACCAAGCTTGTACTAACACCTACAACTAATCCGTCAAACATCTGTCATCTGCAATAACAAAGATATATAAGCAAAACATTTGCACATAAGCGAATCAATCACACACTCAAGCCACATGCAACAAAATCATCTGCAATACATGCCCAGGTTGATAGCAATGCCAACCATCAATCACTATAACACAACATCAATGCCAACATAACGGATTTGTGAAAAAAACAAGTTATTGGATTACATTCTACTAAGGAAAGTAGTGATGAATCTCATCCATCCATGGGCACTCATGAGTAGTATGGTCTCAATTTTTTTTGTAAGGAAACCTATTATTATTTTTTCTTAGTGGTGTCCCTACATAGTTGGCTTGGGGTTGTTGATACCCTTGCATTTTTTCAAAAATGTGTTTAATGTTTATTCTTCCTCTTATCTCTTGGTTTTTTGTGATTCTTCAATGACGTGGATTGTACCAAATTCATCTTGGAGGTGTGTGCAGGGATTGTTATTTTGTGTGGTGAGAACATTAGTTTAGGGATTTGGTGAGGGATTCATTTGACCTGATTATGTAGATAAATGGCTTATGGTTTCGCTAGATACAAAACCAACCAAGTCATTAGCATGTGGTGAGTGGTTGGGTCTATGAGGATTATTCAATGATCGATGAAAGTTATGAATAATATAATAAGATGTTTTTTATTGAGAATAGATAAAATGATGTTGGGCATGGAGGATGGCATACTCCTTGTTTGATTCCCCTACCATCATGACATCTTTAGCTATTCATGGTAACAAGGACTTTCTAAACCAACCATGTAGTAAGTGATCTAGAATATTGGTTTGGATGAGCCTCTATCATATTCTACATTCATAGATATGATTAGAGATATGATTGGTGGTATCATTTCGAATATATATTCTAGTCTCTTGATGAATAGGTAACTAGAAGTTCATTAAAATAAATATCGAAATAAGCAAAGTCATGATATGGCACATGATGAAGCTCAATGCAACATTTTTTGGTGTCACCCATAAGGGTATGTTCGAAGAGATGTTGTAGAATTATATCATCCACTAGAAAGTTAGTCAAAAAACATAAGTGATAATTGGTGATATGCATTGTAGGGTTTTATCCCAACATTCCATCAAAGTTTGGTACATCAAAGGGTAATTTGACAGGAATATCTAGCCATCACAGGTCATGGAAAATGGTTCATTCATAATTGGTAATTCATAAAGGTCAAGTGATCCTAAGAATGGAAATATTTATTACTCAAACAAATATTGGAAGAGAAGGCATCTTAGATGGGCCCTATCATAATCCCATATTTTGGCTTCCGTAACACAAGTAAATCTAGAAAGGATTATTTCTCACTACTAGAAAAAGGACTAGTTCCCCCTATTGTATTATCCATAGCGAAAATGATACTCCCAAAGGAATGACTATTGATAGGCCCATAACCAAATTCAAATGATTAATCCTGAAGTGAAAGCATCCTTGAGAGTGGAAACATCTTCAAATATTACACATATTCTTTACTAGTGGGGATACAAAGTTTGCCAAGGTGGTACAACAATTTTTCCTAGAAATGGTAATTGTATACCTATGATCCATGAGTCAGATTTTCATAAATCTCCTTAAAATATTCATAAAAAACACATGGTTTAGCATAGCTTTCAAAATATAAAGAAGCATTTTGAAAAACAATAGATGTAGAAATAGGAGAGTGAGATATCATACTTTCCACTTTGTTGCTAGTGCCCTTCTTGTAGTTTATTACTAGATGAAACTGCTGAAGAAAACCCATCCATCTAAAATGACGTGCCTATTGAAGCTTGGTCTACGACTAGAGGTACTGCAAGGGATAATGATCTATGTGAATAATGGTGTCCTTGCAAATCAAATAGTGCTTCCACTTCTTTATGCTTTGTACCAAGGCATACAAATCCTTGTCATATTTGGGATAGTTCACAACAACTTGGGAGAATGTCTATGGATGGTAACATACATGTTTCCTTTGTTGCATCAACACGACTCCCATGGTGTACCCACTTGCATCGATTTCAATTTGAAAATGTTACTAGAGGTTAGGTAAGGGTAAAACTAGTGTGATACTGATCTTCTCTTTCAGTGTATCAAAGGCTTTCTGCTGCTTTCCTCCCCACCAAAAGGTCTACTTCACACTCATCAAAGCATGTAAGGGGGATGCAATAGAAGAGAAGTTGGTAATGAATCTTCTCCAATATTGCACTGCACCCAAAACGCTACAAACCTCTGTAACATTGGTGGGCTTAGGCCACTTTGCAATCACATCAACTTTAGAAGGATCTATTTTTAACTTTCCACCTCCAACAATGTGACCCAGTTAAACCAAAGAGGTCTTACCGAATTCACACTTATACATTTTGACATAAAATTTTTCTTTTTCCAAAACATCACACACCTTTTTAACATGACTCACATGATCTTCCCAAGTTTTACTGAAAACAAGAATTTCATCAAGATACACAAGTACAAAATTATCAAGAAGAGGTCTGAAAAAGTCATTCATTACCCTCATGAATGTCACCAAAGCATTGCACAGCCCGAATGACATTACCATCCATTCAAACAACCCCTGTTTTGAATTGAATGCAATCTTCCATACACCCTACTCTGGAATCCTAACCTGATTATAGCCATTGTGCAAGTATAGTTTTGAGAAATAGACAACATTTTTCAATAGGTATAGTAAATCGTCAATGCGAGGGAGAGGGTACTGATTCTTCACCATTTTTTTGTTGAGCTCGCTTTAGTCCACACATCTTCCATGTTCCATACTTATTTGGCACCAACATGATGGATGAGCCACCTGGAGAAGAACTTGGCCTAATGACTCCTTCATTCAACAATTCTTGCACTTATTTCTTTATGTCCTCCATTTCAATGGCTGACAACTTGTACATACTAATATTTGGTAAAGGAGCATCTTGTTGAAGATGAATCTCATGTTCGATCTCATGTTCTGGAGGTAGCCCACTTGGTTAATGAAAAACCACATTATAGTTAGAAATAATTTCATATATTTATTTTTTATGAGTGGGATCACAATCTTGGAAAGATTCAAATGTTTCTACATCTTTTGCTCTCACAACCATGAGCATGCACCCTTTGCTGGAATTGATCAATCTCTTCATATGACCTGCACTTACAAGAATTGCACTAATCTGTAGAAATTCTACAAATTCTCTACAAATATAGCTCTAAGACCATGTAGAAAATCTGACTGTAGATTAAATTGATAATGCAATGTCAATCAAAGCAAACTACTATAATCTACTTCTACTATCAATTTTCTTTACGGAAGCTTAAAGATAGAGCAATATCGAGTTGAACACATAACCAGAAGAAGAAGAATAAATTCACAATACACAGGAAAATACTTTGGGGAAAGCCTCAGCTAAAGACCCCACTATCTGTATTATCATACAAGGTGGAAATACATAGAGATTATAAAAATCCTTAGCTCTCACAGCTAGCAAGCTCTCAGTACAATCCTCACAGATGATCACGGGAAATCCTAGCTTCTCACAGGCCTTCTCCTCTACCCTCTAATCTCCTATTTCCTTGTGTTGTTTCTCCTGGGTGATCCTCTTGTTACCAAGTGGAACACTAATATCTCACACTAATCTCACACCCTGTATGAACTGCACAATCCTCAAGGAACCTTTTCTTAACTGCATGCATGAGTTTCCTTTATAGGAAAACACATGCAATTGATAGTACAATGCTTTTCTGATGAGGGAATCTTTAGTTTTCTCGAGTACACTGGTTGAGTGCATGCATGCATCAACTGACTGATAACTCACAATTAATTCATCAAACAATTTGGAACTAATTTAATTGGACGTAACTTAGTAATCTGAGTTAACTTATTACAACTCAAATATAACTCAATCTTATCTCCTTATTTAAGGGATAATATCCTTAATTTAAGGGATAACTCTTGCATGACTTCGGAAAGACTTCTAACTTGAATTTCTCCAACTAATTAATCCATAATGAATTAATTAATTATTTCGAAGAAGCTGGTGAGACTAAACTCTATTTTAATTCACAATTTTAATTCAAAGACAAATTAAAATTAGAATATTCTGTGTTCTATTTTTATCATTTCTTGTTGCTATTTTCAACACTCCCTCTCAACAAGAAAGGAATTCAACTTGATCCTAATTGTGAACCTTTGGAATGTTATGTATGCAACACTTTTCTCTAGTGTTGTTGCTCCAACAACTACATAAACAAAAAACATCCTACCTGAATCAGTATGATATCTGTCAACTAAAAACTTTGCGCTTCTGCTAACTCTATCTTTTTGCACTATTGTCAATCCTTCTTTGCACTCTTCAGTATCTAACTACTTTAGCCTCTGTCACTTTGATTTTTGACTGCATCAATCCCACTGATTCCTCCCATTGTTATGTACTTTGGCCTTCGATAGCAAGGTATGGTCGATGAGATAAAACCTCTTAATGGACCCTGCGCAATTTCAGCCTTCTTGGGACCATTACTTCACATCGCCCCACCTCACACCTAGAGGTATGGATGCATGTGATCCCTCTGCCCACTTGGATCGAAATCCCCCCTTAATGGAGGTATCTGCATGAGTGGATCTCTTCACTCCATCTCTTCTCTGCTTCTCCAATTGTGGCTCATCCACAATTGTCTGAGACTTCTTCTGTGGTTGCATGTTGAGAGGTAATTTACTCTCCCTCTCAACCACCAAGTCTCTAGCATTTTCCTTGCTCCTCAAGGCTTTGCATGCATCTTGAACCTCAAGAGCATACATGTTCTTAACTTGTGAACTGATATGTTTCACCTGTCTCATGGTGATATGTCTAAGGAAAATCTTTCCCTTACTAAAAAACACATCATAGCCATGGTCTTCCAATACTGCAATTGAAACAAGATTCTTCTTCTGTCCAGGCACATACTTCACATCTATCAAGGTGATAGGAGCTCCATGCTCCCTCTAAAAAGCAATCGTGCCCACTCTTGAAACACTATACCTTTCGTCGTCACTCATCTCTATCTGCATCTTGAGGTATTTCTCCTCCAAGGCATCGAATAAAATTTTATTACTCGTTATGTGGAATGAGGCTCCACTGTCAAGATACCAAACACAACCCATATTCGATGACACCATGCATGTGATGAGGGTAAAGTCCATTTTGACCTGAGAGGGTAATGCCTCACCTTCCAATCCTTCCGAGGATCCCTTCTTAGACTTCTTTGATGGGAAATTAGTCACATAATGTCCCATGTTGTGACAATTAAAGCATCTCACTTTAGAATTGCCACCCTTCTTCCCTCCATGAGAAGAATTCGATTTGGAATGGGACGCCTTCCCCTTCCCTTTTTCTTGCCTTACTTTCTAAGGCGAGATTCTCTTCATCATCATCCTTGGATGAAGAACCATCTCATGTGCTCCTCTTGATCTCCTCCTACATCAGATCCAACCACAGTCGTTTCCAATCCAATAGTTTCTCCCTTCCATTCACAAAGTCCTGATAACTATTCCAGCTCTTTGGAAGGCCAAGGAGAGCGAGGCTCACCATATCATTATCAACAGTAGTTTTTCCCACACTGCTAAGATCATCTCTATAAGTGGTGGGCTTGTTCAGATATGTGGAAATATTATTGTTGTTCTCCATCTTGATTCTTCAAAGCTTATCCTTGAGTGATAATTTCCTCTGGTCACTACTATTTTGGTAGAGGTCCTTCAATATCTTCCACATTGAAAATGCAGTATCCTTCCCATGGATACTTGAGACAGTATGTTCTTGAACTCCCTCAAGGATGATCTATCTTGCCTTTGCCACACACTTCTTCCACTCAGCCAACTCTTGTTCATTAGTTGAAGCTAGCTTTTGGATTTCCTAATCAATGAATTCCTTCAAGCCGTTGTCTTCTAATACAACCTCCATTCTACCTCTCCATGCTATGTAATTTGAGTTGCCTTCCAAGGCATACTCGAGTCTCAAGCCATAGAATGCCATTGCCCAACCTTGAAGTGTGATAAGAATTCGATTTTGCACCTGCAACCTCGAAATTCAAAATTCAAACTCTCTTCCCCATATATTGTTCACAACTTTGATAAACTTGGCTACAATACCATGTAGAAATTCTACAAATCCTCTACAAATATAGCTCTAAGACCATGTAGAAAATATGACTGTAGATTAACCTGATAATGCAATGTCAATCAAAGAAAAATACTATAATCTACTTCTACTATCAATTTTCTTTGCAGAAGCTTAAAGATAGAGTAAGATCGAGCTAAACACATATAACCAGAAGAAGAAGAATCAATGCACAATACACATGAAAATACTTTGGGGAAAGACTCAACTAAAAACCCGAATATTTGTATTATCATACAAGGTAGAAATACATAGAGATTATACAAAGGCATAACTCTGACAGCTAGCTAGATCTCAGTACAATCCTCATAGATGCTCATAGGCAATCCTGGCTTCTCACAAGACTTCTCCTCTGCCCTCCAAGCTCCTATTTCCTTGTGTTGTTTCTCCTGGGCGATCCTCCTATTACCAAGTGGAACACTGATCTCACACCTTGTATGAACTACGAAATCCTCAAGGAACCTTTTCTTGATTGCATGCATGAGTTTCCTTTATAGGAAAACACATGCAACAGATAGTACAATGTCCTTGTCTTTAATCTCAATTGGGTCTTTCTTAGAACAGACATGCATGAGTTTCTAATGAGGGAATCTTTAGTTATCTGGAGTACACTAGTTGAGCGCATGCATGAATCAACTAATTGATAACTCACGATTAGTTCCTCAAACTGTTTGGAACTAATTTAATTGGGCTTAACTCAATAAACTGAGTTAACTAATTACAACTCAAATATAACTCAATCTTATTTGCTTAATTAAGGGATAATCTCCTTAATTTAAGGGATAATTGTTGCATGACTTCAGAAAGACTTCTAACTTGAATTTATCCAACTAATGAATCCATAATGAATTAATTAGTTATTTCTAAGTAGCTGCTGAGACTAAATTCGATTTTAATTCACAATTTTAATTCAAAGACAAATTAAAATTGGAATATTCTAGATTCTACTTTTATCATTTCTTGTTGCTATTTTCAACACTCCCTCTCAACAAGAAAGGAATTCAACTCGATCCTGATTGTGAACCTTTGGAATGTTATGCATGCAACACTTCTCTCTAGTGTTGTTGCTCCAACAGCTCCAGAAACAAAAAACATTCAACCTGAATTAGATATGATGCATCTGTCATCAAAGTCTATGACTGTTGTTGCCTCTATCAACTAAAAACTTCACACTTCTATTGAATCTACCTTTTTGCACTGTTGTCAATCCTTCTCTATGATCTTTAGTATCTGAATGCTCTAGCCTTTGTCACTTTGATATTTGACTACATCAATCCCATTGATTCCTGTCGCTACTATGTACTTTGGGCTCCCGTAGCAAGGTACGATCGATGAGATAAAACCTATCAATGGATTCTACCCAATTTCAGCCTTCTTAGGACTATTACTTCACATCACCCCACCTCACACTTAGAGGTATGGCTACATATGATCCCTTTGCCCACTTGGATAAAAATTCCCCCCTAATGCAGGTATTTGCATGAGTGGATCTCTTCACTTGATATCCTCTCTACTTCTCCAATTATGGCTCCTCCACAGTTGTCTGAGACTTCTTTTGGGGCTGCATGTTGAGAGGTAATTTACTCTCCCTCTCAACCACCAAGTCTCTAACATTTTCCTTGCTCCTTAAGGCTTGCATGCATCTTGAACCTCAATAGCATACAGGTTCTTAACTCATGCACTGATATGTTTCACATGTCTCGTGGTGATGTGTCCAAGGAAAAATTTTCCCTTACTAAAAAACACATCATAGCCACGGTCTTCCAATACTGCGACTGAAACAAGATTCTTCTTCAATCCAGACACATACTTTACATTTGTCAAGGTGATAGGAGCTCCATGCTCCCATTGAAAAGCAATCGTGCCCACTCTTGAAACACTATACCTTTTATCGTCATCCATATCTATGCACATCTTGAGGTCTTTCTCCTCCAAGGCATTGAATAAACTTTTATCATCGGTCATGTGGAATGAGGCTCCACTATCAAGATATCAAACACAACCAATCATTGATGACACCATGCATGTGATGATGGTAAAGTCCCTTTCGAACTGATAGGCTAATGCCTCACCTTCCGATCCTTCCGAGGATCCCTTCTTGGGCTTATTTGATGGGAAATTAGTAGCATAATGTCCCATCTTGTGACAATTAAAGCATCTCACTTTAGACTTGCCACCCTTCTTCCCTCCATGAGAAGAATTCAATTTCGAATGGGACACCTTCCCCTTCCCTTTTCCTTGCCTTACTTGCTAAGGCTAGATTTTCTTCATCATCATCCTTGGATGAAGAACCATCTCGTGTGCTCCTCCTTATCTCCTCCTGCATCAGACCTAACCACAGTCATTCCCAATTCAGAAGTTTCTCCCTTCCATTCACAGAGTCTTGGTAACTATTCTAGCTCTTTGGAAGGCCAAGGCAAGTGAGGCTCACCATATCATCATCAGAAGTTGTTATTCCCACACTGCTAAGCTCATCTCTACAAGTGGTGAGCTTGTTATGATATGTGGAAATAGTATCGTCATTATCCATCTTGATTCTTTGAAGCGTATCCTTGAGCGCCAATTTCCTTTGGTCGCTACTATTCTGGTAGAGGTCCTTCAATGTCTTCCACATTGAAAGTGCAGTATCCTTCCCATGGAGACTCGAGACAATATGGTCTCAAACTCCTTCAAGGATGATCTGTCTCGCCTTCACCACACACTTCTTCCACTCAGCCAACTCTTGTGCATTAGTTGAAGCTGACTTTTGGATTTCTTGATCAATGAATTCCTTCAAGTCGTTGCCTTCTAATACAACCTCCATTCTATCTTTCCATGCTATGTAATTCAAGCTGCCTTCTAAGGCATACTTGAGGCTCAAGCCATAGAACGCCATTGGCCAACCTTGAAGTAAGATAAGAATTCGATTTTTCACTTGCAACCCCAAACTTCAAACTTCAAATTCTCTTCTCCATATATTGTTCGCATCTTTGATAAAATTGACTCTGATACCATGTAGAAATTCTACAAATTCTCTACAAATCTAGCTCTAAGACCATGTTGAAAATTTGACTGTAGATTAACCTGATAATGCAATGTCAATTAAAGCAAAATACTATAATCTACTTCTACTATCAATTTGATTTGTGGAAGCTTAATGATAGAGAAAGATCGAGCTGAACATATATAACCAAAGAAGAGGAATCAATGAACAATACACATGAAAATACTTTTGGGAAAGCCTCAACTAAAAACCCCACTATTTGTATCATCATACAAGGTGGAAATACATAGAGATTATACAAAAAATTAGCTCTCATAGCTAGCCAACTCTTAGTACAATCCACATAGATGCTCATAGGCAATCTTGGCTTCTCACAAGCCTTCTCCTCTGCCCTCCAAGCTTCTATTTCCTTGCATTGTTTCTCCTGGGTGATCCTCTTGTTACCAAGTGGAAAACTCTCAACCAAGTGGAACATTGATCTCTCACACTAATCTCACACCCTGTATGAACTGCAAAATCCTTAAGGAACCTTTTCTTGACTGCATGCATGAGTTTCCTTTACAGGAAAACACATGCAACTAATAGTACACTGTCCTTGTCTTTAATCTCAACTGGGTCTTTCTTAGAACAGACATGCATGAGTTTTTGATGAGGGAATATTTAGTTATTTGGAGTACACTGGTTGAGTGCATCCATGCATCAACTAATTGATAACTCAAAAATTAGTTCATCACACAGTTTGGAACTAATTTAACTAGACTTAACTCAGTAAATTGAGTTAACTAATTACAACTCAAATATAACTCAATCTTATCTCCTTAATTAAGGGATAATCTCCTTAATTGAAGGGATAACTGTTGCATGACTTCAGAAAGACTTCTAACTTGAATTTCTCCAACTAATTAATCCATAATGAATTAATTAATTACTTCCAAGTAGCTGGTGAGACTAAATTCGATTTTAATTCACAATTTTAATTCAAGGACAAATTAAAATTGGAATATTCTGGATTCTATTTTTATCATTTCTTGTTTCTATTTTCAATATAACCTTCACATGATGAGCCCTGACAATATTTTCCACCTTATATTTTGTGAGGTGGTACTTGTTTTCATGCCAGAAGAAAACTACTTTCCTGTTATACAAATATGGACTCCCAACACAATGCCACAGATATCCGAAGGTACAACATCAAGATCAACTTCATCTATAAGTTTTTATGCAATCAAAAAATTAACTCTACATTGCTCGATTACATGCAGTTTGGCTTTTTCACGTACCCAACCAAGCGGGTAGGGTTTTGGATGAGGCTTGGTCTCCAACCCTAACTTGTTAACAATGACTTCTGAAATCAAGTTTAGTTGAGAGCCTGAGTCAAATAAGGTTTCAACTTGAGTATGTTTCACCACAACCCTGATATTGAACAATTAGCTCCTCTTCTGTTCATTAACAAGAAACTCATTTGAAGAACTTGAACTAGCATGGCTTTGAGAAATTTCATTAGCATGAAGAGAAAGGTTACCTTGTATACCCAATGCTATGATCTATGTCTTCTCATCAAAGTCATATCCAAGGTCCTACTGTACGGTTTCCACCATATTTTGTTTTCCATTTCCACCAAATTTCTTTGGCTTCAATTGTAGATGAAAGTTCCAGCAGTGTTCATCATCATGGTTTTCATTCTTGTAAAGTGTGCAAGAGGGATTTCCTCCTTCTTTTCCTTTCCCTTGCCTTTTCCTTTCAGCTTTTCATTATGAGGTTTAAAAAATAAATTATTGGGATGATCCTCCTTGTCATTCTTTCCGTTGATTTCAAGGTGAATGGCCTTCACACTGGCTGCATGAATAGTAGTAGGCTAAAACAAAAACAAAGAATGTCTGATATAACTATGTAAAGCACCAATATATGTTGTTACAATTTCTGGTGAATCAAGTGGAATGACCAAGTTTAAAACTTATTTTCTAAACACTTCTATGAATATTTGCACATTTTGACCCTTGCCTTTCCTTAAATATTGGAATTCCATTAAATACTTCTATCGATAGCCTAAAGGATAGAATTGATCTCTTAATGAAAAAACAAAATTGGATCAAGAGGAAAGGAGATTACCCAATTTTTTCTACCTTTTTTCATATTTCTCTCCCACCAGGTGAGAGCGACACCATTCAACTGAAGAGATGGTAATTGGATTTTTTTCCTCATCTTCCTTGATTTGTTGAATCTGGAAATATAACTCAAGTTGTCTGATCCAATTGTTCAATTTTTCTGTGCTACATTCTTCGTTATATGTGGGTAAATAAAACTTAACCTCAAGCTTAAAAAATGGATTTTTAGATGCATTCATATGATGAAAATAGGAGGAAGAAGAACTTTCACTAGAACATGGAGAGGGAGGTTCAGGAGGCTCTCCTCCTTCTTGTCAATTTACTGAGGCATTATCATTTGGTTCTTTCTTCTCCTACTTCACCATTGTCTTCTCATATTATGCAAATGATTTATCAACCTTTTCTTCCATGGTGTAGAAGATTTTGCGATCATTTCACTCTTCCTCCAACTAAGATTCCTCATATGCCATTTTTTGTCTTCGTGCTACATGCTCTACTTCAGGATCAAAGGATTTGCATTTTCCTTCACCTCTTTGGATCTTTTTCCTAGGTAGCATTCACTAATGAAGTCTGCATCAAGAAGACCTACTTTGATACCAAACTTGATACAAATATTTTAATTCAAGGTTGCATACATAATTGCATTTAATAAAGCATGTAACCATAAAGTTCATAGACATAAAAGAAGCAGAAATCAAAAGAAACTATGAGAACAAAGGTACAAAACAAGTTAATAATGGAGTTCACGCAACGTGGGTTATGTCTCTGAGCCTTTCTTAGTGTGGGGAGGCCTATTTCATTAATCTTTAACAAAATAAAATTACATGAAATTACAAATTGACACCTTATACCTCCACTTCTATGGATGGCCTAAAAAAGAAGACCTCTGCTAAAGAAACAAAATGCATCATTGAGTTCGTGGAGAAAAATCGTGAAAAATGACTATAAAGTCGACCCTATTCCGTGCTAGTGACCTCTAGGGATCTAGTGATCTAGGGAATCTTTTAGATTCCCTGCAAGATTCTATGTAGGAATATTCTCCCAAAATTCCTAGGAATATTTCTAGAAAAATGTGCCATGTAGGGATACAGTTTCAACTTGGGGTTACGTAGGCATTGTGACAACATTCTGTTGGGTGCCATTTGATTCTGCCCATCCTCCCCCGTTAGACACCCTTGAAGTGTTTATATATACTCTAGAGGACAATGTTTAAAAAATATACAATTGGTGCAACGTTTACAGTGACTGTGTTAAGGTGTTGACTGGGTGTAGGTCATGGATTCAACCCCCTCACTTGCCCACTGTTGAATATAATTTTTGTAATAAGATGCAGGCCATTGCCGTCGGCTAATCGCTTGTAGTCTCCACTTGTTGTTAATATATATTATATATATAATATATTATATATATATATATATATATTAAATATATATATATTATATATATATATATATATATATATTATAACCATTTCCGGTCCAGCTAGTAGGGTTTGATTGCATATTGACCAACACCATTTTTTATTTTATTATTTTAATTCAAAATAGCTCTAACATGCATTTTTCCTGCTAAATTTTTTGAAGGTCACTGTGCAAATTAATCGGGCGATAATTTGGTTGCTGTTGGCAACCACAAAGGTACAAAATTTTGCCTCGTTAAGAAAACCGATAGGCTGCTAACTAGGTGCCAAGTGGCACATCTTGATTGGCTCGTACTGCTGACTGGGCTACTGACATCATGATGACATCACCTACCACATGTCATCTCTCGATTGTCTCCATTCTGAATTTATTACAAAGTCACCCTATTAATGTCATCATCCATATTGATGATGTCAACATCCATACTACTAACGTTATAGGCACGTGTCATCCTTGTGGGTCCTGCTTGGATAATTTTTAGCTATTTCTCAAAAATGTCAATGGGTCATAACTTTCTCATAAAATGTTGGATTAAGGTGTTGTTTGTGCCATTGGATTCTGAACGAGGAGCTCTTTGATTTGAGATTTGGATTTTTTGCCTTTTGAGGACTTCAAAAAATTGTCCTTTTAGGATCCTCTTGGATCACCAAGGTAGTTATTGCAATAAGTGAGCTAATGTTGAACATGGTAGAGACCATCTAATTGCAATCCATTGAAATACATTATTAATAGATGTGAGGGTACCAACCAATTATGAGAATTCACCCTAAGGTACCTAGTACAATCTATAAAGTGTGAATGGAGTAGATGATATAAAACTTACAACACCCACAAATTCAATCTAGCAAGAGTCAACAAGGAAAACCCACTATCAACCATGAGTAAAACTACCACTAATGACTATAAGCTCCAAGGTACTAACTGGTTTCTAAATTCCCTTCATAGATAAGGAGTTTCCATCAATATTAAATATTACACTACTACATATGGGCAAAAAATTTGATGCTTTATCCCGTCAATATTGATCAAATCAGATGTATTGTCAAATTTCATTTTGATTTTTTTTATTATTGTTTAAAAATCCCCTACCATTGTTGGCTATCTGATTTTGTGCATAAATACGTCAAATATCTAATGAAAATGCTAGATATCTGACGCTTCCATGTACATGTCAGATATATGATGCGTGCACTACATGCATAAGAGTCCTAATGTTTGACTAGATCAAATATATATATGCCAGAATATTGATGGTGGAGGAGGTCAAATTTTCTAGCCATTATAAAATTTCTCTCTGTAATCTTTGGATGGAAGAAATCCAACAAAAATAAAATTATATATAATGGCATTGTAAATTGCATCACAAATAGTTAAGTTGCGATTGATTTTTGAAGATAATCAATATTGAAAGTTTGTTAATAATAATAGCTAAACAACATTGTATATAATTTGGATACCTTGAAGGTAGGTATGAATATCATCCCTTAGTAATTTATTCATTATATGTCTTTATATTGCATATTATTTTCATAAATTAGGGGTTTATGGTTTAAGGGGTTTAGGGTTAGGGACTAAGGGGCTAGGCCCTCTTAGCTTTTAATAATTTAGGGGCTTAGGGGGTAAGGGTTATTGGTTAAGGGTTTGGGGCTTACGACTTAAGGGATTAAGAGATAGGGGTTTTAGGGCGTAATTAGGAGGAATGAGGATAAGATGTTAAGGATTAGGGGGATATGATCTAAGGGGTTAGGGGTTAATCGTTTAGAGGTTATCAATGGGTGGGTTACTTGAGTGTATATATAGATTACTGACTCCTAAGTACCCCTAACAATTAGATTTTTAATTTTTAAAATTTATTTACTAAAAGTTACATTATAATGCACATTTTCTTAAATAATAATAAAATATTATTTTAATAATATATATATATATATTATATATATTCATTTTATTTATTTGTGTGTAATTTAAAAAATTTAAATTTATTTGTTATAGTTAAAATCTTAATACAATTTTATTAATAAAATATTAAATTTGAAACAATATCAACAATTTTTTTTTTATTGAAAATGTATCATAAAATTATGTCTTTAAAAATCTTAAAATATTCAAATTATAAAAAAACTCAACTTCAATTTTATATGTTAGGGTACTTAGCAGTTAATTGGTTAAAGATTTGGGGGTTAATAGGTTAGGGTTTAGGTTAGGTTTAGGGGGTCTAGGGCCTAGGTGATTTAGAGGTTAAGGGGTTATTGATTAAGGGTTTAGGGTTGAATGGCTTAGGTGTTAAGGGTTAAGGGCTTAGGGCTTAGGGATCTAAGGGTTTAATTAGGGGGAATGGGGTTAAGGTGTTAAGGATTAAGGGGATAGGGTCTAAGGCGTTTTGGGTTAGGCTAGATTAAAGGGTTAGGGATGGTTAATGGTTTAGAGGTTAGGGGTGGGTTAATGACTAGGGATTATAGGGAAGATTAGCATTGACTAATTAAAATCCTACATGGTCACCAAGTGAAATCAAGGAAAAATATGACATGCTGATGAAGGTTTAATATGAATAGGTTATTTTTGCTAGTTGTGACTATGTATCTCACAAAGTGTCTCTATTTCTACATGTCAAGAAAAGTAACAATTTTGCTAAATTGTTTCAACATATTCCATAAACATCTTGATAAATTGCATAAGCTTCATCATTGATTGATTTTTTCTTCTCTCGCTCTCACCTAACATAATTGCTCCATTTATACTACCAACTCCTAAGTAGCCCTAACGCTTGGATGCCAATAAACTCTTAACCCCTAATGCATTAACCCCTAATCCCTCATCTTTGAACCCCTATAAATTAAATTATGGTCTCAAATTAGTTGGGTCGTGGAAAGTTTCCATCGACAGTAAACTTGCGGTCTCCAAGTGAAATCAAGAAAGAATATGACATAATGATGAAGGAAAAATAAGAATAGGTTGTTTTTTGTTGGTTTTGGGTATATATATCACAAACCTATTGATAAATTGCACAAGCTTCATCATTGATTTATCGTCTTTGTTTCTCACTCTCATCTAAGTTGTCTTTATCATTATCCTTGTTGTCTTTGTTTTCCTATATGATATTTTATTTTATTTTTTATCATTTAAAGATTTGTTATTTTCATTAATTGTTGAGAAGTGCAAGAAGAAAGTCTTAATTTTATTTTTCCTTGGTCAAACTGAGAAAGTTCAAATTTCCACATCATCAGACAACTTGGATGCATTTAACTAGTGTGACATGCCTTGTGTCACTTAGTTTACTTAATAAATTCGAGTTAGAGGGCTTTATGTTTAGTTAAGCATGTGTGATTTATAATTTGTATAAATCAAGGTCAGTTATTTTAAGCTATTTTCAGTTAAACTAGTTCTAACTGTTGATAGCACTGGTGGAAGGTTAGTTGTGTAGTGGGACAATAGTAAAACTCTGTGATCATCCCATTAACTGATCAATCAACCCAAAATATCTAGTGTATGCAAAGAATTCAAGTTCCCCAGTTGTGGTGGAGATTCCAAGGAAGTGTAACATCAATTATAGATTACTATTGAGTGTACAGGTGTTGCATGCAACCAAATGATCAACCTTCAGAATTGCATAATTAATTGGAGGAAAATTCATAAATAATAGGGGCCTAATTCCTCAGAAGTTGTGCAAGGAAAAAGGGGCTCAAGCTAAGGCAGAGTTTGACTAAGCCTGGGTCATAGATTCTTATTGAGCAAAGAGAGAGGTTATTTATTTGTAGGTTGTGGTTAGAGAGAGAAATTAATTATAAAACATCTATATTCATTTGATTAATGCAATCAGGCTTAAGGGGTTTTAGCAATTTCCTTCCCCTAGAAAAATATTGTGCATGTGTATTATTTTTCTTTGCATGTCTGAGATTGTTGTTCTAAATTATGAATTAAATCTTGCATATCAGTAGAGTAGGATTATGTCACTTGATTTAGATTGAAAATTCTTGAGTAGTTGCAATTTTACATCATAATTCTACATGGTATCGGAGTTGGATTCACATTGGAAAAAGAATTTTGAAATTGTCTCTTAAGAGGTTCAAATTTTCAGCTTTAGTGTAGTATGATTTATTCAGAGTTGGGAAGATGACTTTTAACATGCTGAGATTATAGTATGCCTTGGGAGGAAACTCAAATTTCATTGCATGAAAGGATTGCATGGAGGCAGTGATGAATGAATATAGATTTCTAGAATATGTCAAGACAAATATTGCAAAACCACAGGCATCTGATGCACAAAACCTTACCCAATGGAATAAACATGTATCCAAGGCAAGGAGAATAATATTGGAGGGAGTGTAAGACCACATTGTCTTAAATCTGTATGGAAAATAAACTCCTTTTGTAATGTAGAAGGATCTAGAATAACTATTTGAGAATAACAATGATCATAGAAAACTGGCCCTCAAAGACAAAATTGAAAAAAAATAAAATGGAGAAGAATGATACTATTCCATAGTATCTCACCAAATTTAAACAAGTTCAAGATGAAATTAGAGGGTTTGGTGTGACTGTTGCAGAAGAGGACTTGGTGAGCCTAGCTCTTCTAAAATCCTGGCATAGTTACCAAGACTTGGTAAATGGAAGGGAAAATTTACCAAAGTGGGAAAGGTTTTGGTTCAACTTGGTACAAGAAGAGGCCAGGATAAATAATTAGGATGGAACTTCATCCAAAGCAGAAGATGAAGAAAAATTGTCATTGGTTGGAAAGGAAAAGAAGGGAAAAGGGAAGAAGTATCAAACCAAACTAGAATCCAACCAAGTGGGAAAAAGAAAAGAGTTGTCCAAAATAAAATGTTTCAAATGTCATGAATCTGGGCACTATGATCCAAAGTGTCCAAAAGTAAGTCTAGCAATAAGAACTTAGGAGGAGCAGCAGGTGAGGCAATGTGTTCATGGTTTGAGCTAGAATTCACCCTTATCGTATGCATGACCAACACTATGATGGGAAGTGTGTGGTACTTTGATTCTGGTGCCTCGTTCCACATGACATGGTGTAGGGAGTTTTTTAGTGACCTAGAGGAGAAATATCTCCAAATGCATATTGAGCTAGGGGATGAACAAAGGTAAAACGTTATCGAGATTGGTATAGTAACCTTTTAGAGCGATTCAGGATCCCCTCTTTGCCTCAAAGATGTCATGTTTTTTCTTGGCCTAAAGAAGAACCTCATCTCTGTAGAAGTTTTGGAAGACCGTGGTTATGATGTGATCTTCATCAAAGGGAAAGAATTCCTGAGACACATAGCCACTAGACAGGTGAGGCAAATTGGAGTTTATGTGGATATCCTAAACAAGTTGGATGTGCAAGATTGCTACACTAAGCAGTAAGGTAGAGAAATTGCAGAGTCACGATGTCGGTGAACTTTTCCACAAGAGATTGGGTCATTTGCATCATGGTGCCCTAGACATTATGTAGAAAATAACCAATGAACTTCATAAAGGAGCACTTGAGCAACAAGATGTATGCAAGGGTTGTACCTTGGTAAAGTATGTCAAATCCACATTCCATGATTGAGACAACAAATCAAGTGCAATCTTGGAAAGAGTCGACTCTGATGTTTGTGTACCTTTCTCGATAGTCTCCACTACTAGACATAAGTATTGTGTTATTTTTATTGATTGTTTCTTGAGGAAGTGTTGGATTTTCTTCATCCGGAAGAAGGATGAGACATTATCAAAGTTTGTAGAATTCAAGGCACTAGTTGAGAAAGAGATCGACAAGAAGTTGAAGGCCCTTGGGAGTGACAATGGAGGTAAGTATGTTTTGAATGAATTCAAGGATTTATGTGTGAAAGAAGGCATTCAAAGAGAGTTGACATCACCCCACAACCTGCAACAAAATGGGGTAGCTGAGATAAAAGACCATATCATTGTGGGAGCTGTGAGAGCTATGCTACATGACCAAGGCCTACCATTGCATTTGTGGGTCGAGGAATGTAACACAACCATATACTTCTAGAATCAGATTCCTCATCGAATTCTTGGTATGATTACATTGGAGGAGTCTTTCTCGGGGAGAAATCCAAATGTGTCTCACTTCAAGATTGTTGGAGCCTCTGTTTACTACCATGTCTCCAAATATTTGAGGAAGAAACTTGAGTGCATAAAAAAGTTTGGATTTTTTGTGGGTTACACCAAAAATCCACATGATTACCATGTGTACTTACCTTCCCTCAGAATGATACTTGTGTGAAGGGATGCAAATTTTGATGAGTAGAAAGTGATGTGGTGCTCTCTTGAGAGGGAGTTTCATATGCCACCAAAAGAGGAGCTCTTAGCTCCAACGGAGGAGTCTTAGGAAGTTGTGGAGAAACCACTAATGGAGGAGCAGAGAGTGGACACATCCACTCAAGAAGAACCATCCAGAGAAGGAAGAAAAAGAACCAGGGAAGCTGATATATTAGTGTAGGATGAAAGGGAGAAGGTGGGAGCTCCTTCAAATTTGTGCAGGATAATGAGGTCACCTGAGAGGTACACTAGCTACATAGATCTAATGACTAATCCTGTAGAGACTAAACCATTATATTTTGAGGGAGCAGATGAGAAACTAGTTTGGGTTGATGAAATGGTGGAAGAATACGAATTCATCATGAAGAAAAGTGTTTGGGAAGTGGTCCCAAGATTGACAAATAAATCAGTAGTGGGTTTGAGATGGATCTTCAAAGTTAAACATGCAACAAATAGAAATATATAGAATTATGAGGTGAAATTTGTGGCCAAATGATTCTCTCAAGTTGAGGGAATTGACTAAGAGGAATCCTTTGATCCCATAGCAAGGTATTCATCCACTATATCGATTCCTGCACTGACTGCACAGATTGGACGGAAGATCCACCATATGGGACGGAAGATCCACCAGATGGATGTAAAAACAACATTCCTCAATGGGGTTATTAAGGAGGAGGTGTACATCAAGCAACCACAAGAATTTGAGGAATTTGGTCGGGATTCTCATGTGTGTAGACTTAGGTGAGCATTGTGTGGTCTCAAACAAGCACCTCGTGCTTGGTACACCAAGATCAACAATTATCTCATTGGTTTACCCCGTGCTTGGTACACCAAGATTGACAATTATCTCACTGGTTTACGCTTCACCAAAAGAAAAGCAGATGTGAACCTCTATCATATTTTTGTAGAAGGTAAATTGACTATCATTGTTTTATATGTTGGTGATTTAATATTAACTGGTGATGAGTAGCCGATTATCTATTGCAAGGAGGACCTTGTAATGGAATTTGAGATGAAGGACATGGGACTCATGCACTACTTCTCTGGGATGGAAGTATGGCAAGGTGATGGGGAATTATTTGTATCTCAAGGAATGTATGAAGATGAGATACTATAGAGATTCTGCATGGAGAGTTGTAAGCCCATGGAGACACCTCTAACGACCAACTAGAGGAAGGAGATTTCCAATTCAGGTGAAGAGGTGGATGCTACCATTTATCAATAATTAGTGGGTTCATTGATGTATCTTGTGAACACATGACCAAATATTTCCCATGTAGTCAACCAATTGAGGCAAGCTATGTTTAGGTCGACCAACTTATTTTGGAAGGCAACAAACAATGTTTTTTAGTACCTCAAAGGTACTATTTAGTATGGATTATGGTACATACATACAGAGGGAGTGAATCTATGTGGATTCACAGATGCATATTGGGTAGGGAGTCCATCTGATCGAAAGAGTACATTAGGTGGAATTTTCAGTGTTGGGTTTGTAGCAGTTTCCTGGTATAGTAGGAAGCAAAGATATATGGCACTAAACTCAGTAGAAGAAAAATACATGGCTACAAGTTAAACAACATGTGAGGTGATCTAGATGAGAAAGATACTTGTGGGATTGTTTGGTCAGATGATGGATCCAACTGTGATCTATTGTGATAATCAAAGTTTCATTAATATATTTGAGAATATAGTATTTCATGATCGATCCAAGCATATATATATATTTGGTATCATCATTTACGAGACTGTGCGTAGAGGTGGATAATGTTGCTACACTACATTTCGACAAAGGAACAAGATGTTGACATCTTGAAAAAGGCTTTCAATAGGGAATTTCAAGTTCCATAGGTGCAGGATAGGGGTAGTTGACGATTGGTTTCTTGCTGAGAGGGAGTGATGAGAAGTGCAACAAGAAAGTCTCAATTTGATTTTTCCTTGGCCAAATTAAGAAAATTCGAATTTCCACATCAACAGAAAACTTGGATGTAGTTAAAATGTGTGACATGGTTTGCGTGACTCAGTGTACTTAGTAAATTCGAGTTAGAGGGCTTGGAGTTTAGTTAAGCATGTGTGATTGCTTATTTGTAGCAATCAAGGTTAATGATTTCAAGTTGCTTAAGTTAAACTAGTTCTAACTATTGATAGAACTAGTGGAAGTTTAGCTGTGTAGTGGGACAAGAGTCTAACTCAGTGATCATCTAGTTAACTTATTGATCAACCCAAAATAACTAGTGTATGCAAAACATTTGAGTTCCCAAATTGTGTTGGAGATTCCAAGGAAGTATAATATCAGTTGTAGACTAGTCTTGAGTGTACAAGTGTTGCATACAACCAAATGATCAACCTTGGGAATTGTGCAATCAATTGGAGGAAAATTCATAAATAATAGGGGCCTAATTTATTAGGAATTGCACAAGGAAATAGGGGCTCAAGTTGAGGCAAGATTTGACTAAGTCCAGGTTAGAGCTTCTCATTGAGCAGAGAGATAGGTTATTCAGTTTCAAGTTGTGCTCAAAGCAAGAAATCAATTATAATACATCTCTATTCATTTGATTAATGCAAGCAGGCTTAAGGTTTTTTAAACAGCCACCTTCCCCTCAAAAAATTGTGCATGTGTGTTATTTCTCATTGCATGTATGAGATTATTGTTCTAGATTGTGAATTAAATTTTGTAGATTAGTAGAGTGGGATTATGTCTCTTGATTTATATTAAAATTTCTTCAGTAGTTGAAATTCTACATCATAATTCTAAATTAATATTACTTGAATATTTGTAATTATAAAGAAAAAATTCCCTAGGGAATTGGCCATGGATCAGGATGACATGGCCATTACACAAGGGCCTGTTTAGGAACATGGAGCTAATATTCAAGATGAAGTTAATGATTTTATGGAAGACAATGATGATGCTAATAACATAGTTGAAGAAGAGGGGACATATATATCGATCCTAGAGACATTTAATAATGTTGGAATGGATGATGATGATGAACAAGTAGATGGTGTTTTTGATAGACTTCTAAATGAGAAGGCAACATAACCTCTTTATGAAGGCTCCAAAAAAAGTCTTCTCTCTACAAAATTTAGATGCAATATGTATGATTAATATTATTTATATTAAGCAGTACTGATTTTTTACTTATGTTGTATATTTTTAGGTGATTTTATGTTACCATAATCAAATGTTTTACCTTCCATGTACTGTGATTTACATCCATTATGAAAGATTACAGAATTTATTATCAAGTTATTCATGCATGTCCTAATGATCATATTCTATATTATGGAGAACATGAATTCAAAGAAGAATTCCCAAAATATCAAATTAGTGGAGATCGAATTGATAAAGCAAAAAAGTGTGCCTCACAAGTTGGAAAGTATGCTTTAATTAATCAACCCTGCACAAAGGGGGTTGTCAATGGGGCCAACATTGAAATTTTTTCAGTTTATGCTTGTATGGGCTAGAATTTCACAGGGTTATAGTAGATGCATGTGTTGAAGACATGGGAGGGTGTCAACACTCAAATATGAATCACACACAAAATTCAACAAAATTATAACAAAAATTTTGAGGAGATGAAATTATGTGGGTAGAAAGGTGTGATCATAGAATAAACAACCCTAGCAACTACTATAAAAAACAACATACCAATCATCATCACATGTCTTCCTCGAATCATAAATTTCTCCATTCTCGTAATAACAAAACACCAACACAATATTAAAGTGGAATTAAAGACTAGTGTCTATGATGAGATTTAACAAAAAGATTTTTGTTATCCCTCTTATCCTAATCTTGTCTCCTCCGAATTGAAATATTTTATGGGTTTATGGTTTAATTGATCAACCTAAATTTTGGGGGATAATCCTTAAACCTAATATCCAACCCCTCTTGTAATTTGTAGTCCCTACTTCCCCTTGAACCCTTTAACCATACAACATTAGTAACATAGGTCTCTAACACCTAATAACTCCCCATGCCCCTAACTCACATAATCCATATATCACTGATAACTCCTAAACCCATAATACCCAAACACTTTATTACCTAATATAAATCTTCAACCCTCAATATTGAAATTTTAACCCTTGAATCATTTATTTGATAATATAACATTTAATGCACTTATTATTCGATACTTATAATCACTCGTCACAATAACACCTAACCATTAAACCATGTAACTGATGTTACATATAAAACTCAACTCCTAGTAAAATATAAGCACAATACAATATTTTAATTAATCATTGAAATCACATCCATATATCTCTTTATTTGTAACCCATAACACTAATAATCCAAAAAGTGTATCACCCTTTTCCCTATATAAATCTAGAACCAAAATAAAAAATCTATATATCGTATTACCATTATAATCCATACCACATATAATGCTTGAGATCACTAACACTTATAATGAGTAATCTTCATATATCGTATTATCCATATAAAATATTTCAATTTTAACCCTTATACTTAACACTTGGAACTAGACATTATATCCCTTAACATTTATATGTCTAATATAATACCTAACTTGGATGACATAATCATAAACATAAAACATAACCAATACAAATAAACCTATCACCTATAATATGAACAATTATCTAACAATAAATATAAAGCCTAATCCTTATAGCATATAGCTTAGAATATTCATAACTCCTATAACCCCATCCTTACAATTATTATAACCTTTAAACCTTATATTAAATATCAACCTAACCACTATAAGTAACCTCAAAGTCTAATGATAATTACCCTATAAGACTTGTAATCCATATAAGATCTAAAACCCCTTAACATTATAGTCTCTACCCCTTCCATCATTCCCCTCATTCCCAACCATTATATCTCCTAATAATAACCATTTAATGGTAACTTATAATTATAAAAATAAAATGAAAAATTATTTGAAATACAAATTATAATATTTATTTAAATTTCAAATATAACAAGCATAGCGTGCAAGTGAATTTGAAGTTTTCTAGGAAATATTTGGGGTTTCATAGGCATAACACAAGAAGGAACAATTTGGGTTTTCTAGGTATGCATATCACAAAGAACAAACAACTATCAAGCAACCTTCTTAGCAAGCACAAGTTATTAGGAACCAGACATTGCAAAGGGATCTAGGGTATAGCTCTCTCTTACCAACCGCAAACAGGCCAGTAGCTTTGTGCTTAGCTTCCAAACCTTCTTATTAATGAAGACCTTTGGGGAGTGTCACGCGGAATGAGTCGAGCTTGCGGACAAGATCGACCTTCCTAGTATCTAAAGATATCTAGTGACAAGCAATCCAATCAAAAACTATCTTTCTCTAAATATGCAAGTAAAACAAAGGAAAACAAGTGTTTTAGGCCTACCTTGGGTCCAATGCAAGTTTGTGGAAGCCTTGCTCCCTCGCTCCAAATGAGCTTCTTTGAAGTGTAATTCTGCAAACACAAACAAGCAAACCAAATTAAATAGCACCTGAAAAGACAATACCATAAAGCATGTTCATCATAATGATCAAGGAGATTATGAAACAAACCACATAAGACAATTTGTTGAGAAAAATGAATCTGATTGTATTAATTCAAATGAAGAAGAACTTTACAGCATGTGCCTTGATGCTGTACAAGCTCCTCCCAGGGTCCGACAAGAAGTCTCCTCTACTTTGACAAGTTTCACTCACTTCCCAATGAAACCAAAAGGTATGTGATCTCTCCTCTCAAGTTTAACTAGGAAGTCCCAATTCCATCAGCATTTAACCTAAAAATGTTCAGCTTCTAACCTCCCCAGCAACTAACCCAATGCCTATTTATAGTGCAATGGAGGGAAGTTACTAGGTCCTCCTTCAAAGGAATAAAGCCCTCCTTCAAAGGGATAGCTCCTCCTATCAAGGGATTAGCTCCTTCTCTTTTGGGATGCATGAACCACTTTGGAGTGAACAATCCACGTCAAAATTCTTCTATAAACATCTAGAATTAACACAAAAGTGAGTTTTTTAGGATAAACTTGCGCCTTTTTTACTTTTATAGGGGTACACACCCACCCCTTTACAGATAGAGCATGCAGGTACGCAGGTATTATGAACAAAGGGTGCAGGTCCACAGGTAAAGGTAGGAGAAAGTGCGGAACCAGAGTAATATTGATTTTCAATGTATTTCTCTCTTTTGCAAAGCTTGACATGAAGAGCTAAGGTCTGAGACTTGCTTAGGAGGCTAGTATAAGTGATGATAGACCCATACTGACTGTAAATAATCATGGTGATGATATTTTTGTGTAACAGATTGCCCCCTAAAGTGCGAAGTCTGTAGTAGATGAGGATTTTCATTTATCATCTAGGAAGAGTGAAGTACTTTATCATTTCTAGGATCATCTTGTGGAGAGCCTGGTTGGAACCTGTAAAAACATTCAAATGCAAAATATATATATGAGATCATATCATCACTGAGGTAGGCATTCCCATACTCAGATCAAAAACTAACTAGAAAACTAGACTACTGCTCTGATATAGGAATGATCTTGTAACACATCATAAGTATAGACACATGTAGACACAGTATGGAAGCAGCCATTTGTTTATGAATAGTCTACAACACAATGAATAAAAAATTCCTCGCAGCCTGGATGGTGGAAACTAGATCCAGGGTCTTCATTTCTACTTCTCGAAATAGTACGATTCTATCCATGTGAATAATGTGTCGAAGTAAAACATGGTAGAAACCACTTGATTACCAGTCGATGATGTAAACTGTTAACAAGTGTGAGAGAAACCACCAATAATGACAATGGCTCCCAAAGTACTCAGTACAATCCATGAGATGTGATTAGATGTGTCGATGTCGAACATGTCATGGAATCCTTCAATCGAAGGTCAATGATGCAACCTTTCGTCGAAGATGAGAAACCTGCCATTGAGGCATGCAGATCCCAAGGTACTGGCGATTTCTAGATCATCTTTCTAGATAAAGAGCTGAAGTCGATAGAAAGCAATCCGTCGTAGGCAAGCCCACGACACGAAATCATAGATCATGTTTGAAGAAATTTAGTTGCAAGGATTGACTCAGGGATGGTCAAGATGGAATGATAGATATTTTTGCAGATGAATGGCTTATTCGCACAGACCTCTTGAACACATAACGACAGGACAGATGGTTTGGTGAAGATTGACCCAAAGTTAATACCTAGAAACCGGCTAAAGACTTTCAATTTGGTTTGATCAACTGTTAGGTAAAGGATTTCCCAACCCAGGTGAATGAAAGTGTCGTGTTCAAGAGTGGTTACAAAGTATGACAAGAAGGCTCATTTTTCTCTCTTTTCCCCCACCATTTCTGGCAAGTACCTCTTTATTTTTTACAAGCTTGAGGAGGATAACATATGCTTGATTATAAGCTCACCCTTCGGGTGAGTCCAACTTAGTTTAAATTCGAACCCTAAGAAGGAGTGGTCCGTTCCTGTTTGTAATTGAACAGGTCCTTTACTGTCAAAATTTAACGAGTCCAGTATAGGAGAAACTCGGCTTTTTTCATTTTTAAAGAGTCTGAAAAAACTTAAGGAGACTCCAGGATTGACTTTTTCATAAATTTGTGTCTCCAAAGCCCAAAAAAGTATAAAATAATACTTGAGAGAACCACTTGATCTTTTACGACCAAGGAGTACTTTTCGTAATTAGTGTCTCTGATCCAAAAAAGTAAAAAAGTGATCAATGACACGTCGTTTTATGACCAATATCGAATTTGAAACGAAAAAAACCCGGCAATCTTTTCGTGTTTTTACGATTATAAAAGGGTTGTAAGAGGATCGTCTTTTTAGTTCCGTTTTAATGAACTTAAAAAGAAAAACTCGGCAATCTTTTCATGTTTTAGGAGTCAGAAAAGAGCTTAAAGATGACTAATGGTTTTTTGTTGAAAATGATTGATTTCACCTGAAAATCTGTTATCCTGAACAAAAACTCAAACATTACTTATACCTGTTTAATAATAGGTTAAAATGTCGCAAAAAACACCTTTTTAAAGTGAAACATAAACAAATTTAGAATTTATTTACCCAAAAAACTTATAAAAAGGAATTTTTACCATTCATTTTTACCATTTGAGATTTGGGTGAGAAAAAGGGCTTTTGACCAGAAACTTCCCGCGAAGATTACAGAAAATCCGTCCGTCGGAATCGAACGCCGTCTCGTCCAGGTAATCCACATCATCCTACTCTTCATTTTTGTCCGTTTAAAATTATTTTTTAGGATTTAAATTTTGTTTTTAGGAGGTTTTTAGGTTTATAAACCCACACGCGGGGGCCCGCAGGTTTACCACAGGGGACCTACGTACCCTGACTTTTGTTGCAATGGACAAAAAGGTCAGGGTACGCACCTGCCGTGAAGGCAAGGTGCGGACCCCACACACTGTCCCTAACAAGGGGGTGCGTACCCCGCACATAGGTTTACAAAAACCTAACTAACTCAAAAAAATACCCAATAAAATCAATTTTTCATATTCTAATTCACCTTTTTACTTGATTGCAGGATATACATCATGCTTGATTGGCGAGAACGGGAGCATGAGGATGTGGACCTCGCCATGATGAATCATCAACCTTCGATGGGGGGGTGAATCATCAACTGAGAGGGCGGGTGAATCAGTATTATCAAGGTAATTATTCCTTTTTCAAAACAACTGATATACGCTACTTATGTTTAATTAACCTGCGTATATACGCTATTATGCAGAAGGAAACCCGCGTATACAAAGTCAGATTTTAATTTACTTAATCTTTTCTGATGATGATTGTTAATCTGTGATGCATAATCAAATAACAGTAACCAGAGATAGTAAAACAGAGCAGAGAAACAGTCACACACAAGAACACAAGATATAAGGTGGAAACCCAATGTGGGTGAAAACCACCTGCTGTAATTTGTCTCTATCTTCTTTTCAATTAGAAACTTCTTTTACAATATACTGGTGCAGTCTTTTTACCAGTATGCAGGCTGCAACCTGCAGAGAGCTACAACCCTCTCTCGTTTTCCAGGTTCTCCTGGAAGGGAGCTACAACCCACTTTGCTCTTGCACTAGCCAAGATACTAGTACGTAGGTGTTGGCCTACAGAAGGCTACAACCTTCTCTTTCTTCCAGGGACCACATTTCATCAATTTTCAGACTGGATCCATGAACATTAAACAATCATCAAGAATCAACCAATCTCCTTTCCACAAATTAGATCTGGATCAAGTAGATATTCTCCTTACAGCTGTACCCAAAACACAGTACCAGAAACCATACACCAGAAAGCAGAACCCAGAACATAGCAGCAATAGTCAGAAGCAGTTAGATCACAATTTAGATTATATACGCTATTTCGACAGCTTGAAACTAGCGTGCATATGCTTCTGCGTATGGAACAACCTGCGTATACGCGCCTTTACTTCACCTAAACTGCGTGTATACGCATCTTCGCTTCACTGAACCTATGTACAAATCTATACAGGACAACGCATTCTTCCAGATATTCAATCACTAATTAACCCAGATTATAAGACTTATAGATCAAACAAGTGCTATATCTAGTAGATCAAAATCATACAAAGATACTATCATCCAAGCTTAAAGATTATGACCCATGAATAGAACTTATCCTTCCTTTTGCGCTAAGGTTCCTCCTTCCTTTAGATCCAGATCTGCATCACCACCCAATATACCAGCTCTAGCACTTTATCAGATCTTCAATAATAATTTAGATGATTCTTTGTCACAAGATCTCCTTCCTCTTTTATAGTCTTAGGCCATCCCTAATACCATGGTCCAAAACCATAATATTTCAATACCATGAACCCAAAACTAGGGATCAACACATCTGACGAGACGCCATGGTCCAAAGCATAGGCTCAAGTTCCAAGATCTAACTGCCATGGACCAAAAGAATGATTCCCAACATATACGCACTTTTGTAATGTAAAACCCGCTTGTATACGCGCCTTCATCTAGATGAACCTGTGTATATGTCTTTTTATACTTTCTGAGTGCCTGAACTGAGATCTGTTACCAAAGAGAGTTGCCATCAAGGACAACACTCGTGCCATAGCTCCAGAACAGTGCCATAATGCCAACAATCTCCCCCTTTGGACTTGATGGCAACACCAAGATTCGTAAGATCTCCCCCTTTGTCATCAAGGGCAAAGGGTTGAGCTCCCCCTGAGTACGTACTGAAATCTCTACCCTGCAATGCTGACCATGCTCCCCCTAACTGTAGGAAAGATCTGCAAAAAGATGTTCTTTAACAAGAACCAAGACTTATGCATCAAGACCTTCCTATCACCAAAAGACTTAATACATACATCCATCACCCAACCAAGTGGGGATCATCCATCCAACCAAGTGGAATACTTCAGAAATTTACATATGATGACCAAATACATTACATCTTCATCCCAGGCATAGTGGGGAAAAATAGGTCGTTACATGACCTTGACACCATATAAGAAAGAGATACATGACATAGAGATGAATATTTAAAACATGAAAAGGTCATCAACTGTCAATCATCATTAAGATCAGCAACCAAGACTTTCTTTTGTTCGCCCTCTGCCTTTGGTCCACCTAAAATCAACAAACAGCTATGAAATCGAACCAAAAGCTTCTAGAATAATGCCAACAATGCATTATTAGAAGATTATCTGCTCCCCCTGAACCTGTGCCGGATGTTCTCTGTCGGGCTCACTTCAGAATATCTTCCATCAGAGCCTGCTCCTTCTGATATCCATTAAGCCTCCATATACGCGACTTTCTTTGCAAAAACTAGCGTATGTACGGGGATACTCCTTATCCAACACGCGTACACCCATTTTTCTCTGAAACTGACAAGATTTAATAGCAAGATGATACATCAACAACTCCCAGCTTTTGTTTGAGATATTCAAAAGTTTCCCTGGGCAGTGGTTTGGTGAAAATATCAGCAACTTGTT
>APFE031193797.1:84395-96083 GCA_000404065.3 Pinus taeda | reverse complement strand
CTTCTTTTAAATTAGAAACTCCTTTTACAATGGTCTTGTACTGGTGCAGTCCTTTACCAGTACGCAGGCTACAACCTGTAGAGATCTACAACTCTCTCTCGTTTTCCAGTCTCTCCTGGAAGGGAGCTACAACCCCCTACTTCTTTTCAAGGACCACTTTTCATAAATTTTCAAACTGGATCCATATCTATCGAACGATCATCAAGTACATGTAAATTACACAGTCAGCTGTAGTAACCAGATCAGCAATAATAGAACTAAACCCATAACACTTTTTCAACAGAAAAATTCAGTCAACAGAAGATCTTAAGACAGATACGAAGTTTTCCTTTCACTGGCCTGCGTCGCTACGCACTTCACGCTCTGCTTCTCTGCATATACTCGCAGCATTCCTTCTGTTGCACTGCGTGACCACGCACTGCTTCTTCTACTGCGCTACGTATAGTATGCACCCAAATGCACTATCGCGCCACGTACTGCCATAGTAGGCACACACCCAAAAGGACTATCGCGCCGCGTACTGCCACAGTAGGCACGCACCCAAAAGGACTATCGTGCCGCGTACTGCCACAGTAGGCACGCACCTGAACCACTGCTGCTCTGCGTACCCACGTAATTCTCCTGTTTCTGCTCTGCGTACATCAGATTAGGGCTGAATTCACAGATCACCAGTGTGCTACAGTTAGACGGATGCCCGGATCTAATCAAGCGCTCGGGAGATCACCCTTCACAGATTCGCTTTCCACTTCACTTTCATATAGATCAAGCTTTTTGAAACAATAACCCAAATATTTCACATCTTAAGATATTCAACCCAAAAGAATACCTAAGCCAAATGATCTCCTTTGCTTTATATAGGCAAGCTCTTCCTCAAATAAAGGATCATGGGGCTCAGTAATAATAATAAAATAAAACAATACCACGGGCCAAAACCATGATAACACAATACCGTCGGCTAAATACAAAGGGTTAAACATAAGGAACCCCACGTGTGCGCGCTTTACTGCCTTGAAGTGTGTGCACAGGGGGTATGCACCTCATGAATGGGTAACTTGCATGTCTGGACGCGGTCCCTGCACAGCGTACTTGCGGGTATGCATCTTCTGAACTGTTCTCCTGCGTACTTCTTAATTTTCATCATATTGAGAGCCCTTGCCATGGGTGTTGCCATCAAGTACAACATCTGTAACCTATAACCATACCAGAAACATAATGCCAACATCAACACCACCTATTCATTGCCACACTCACACACAATAAATTACATGCATGTTAGATTCACATAAAAATACATAAAAATCCAAAAATATGTTTTTTGCTTATTTACTTCCAGAAATAGAATAGTTAGATGTTGTTTACTTCCTTGAGTAGGTAATGGCATTTCTTTCATGGTTTTCATAGTGCTTTCTACAAAATTAGAATTCGTTGGTTAATTAGGGTTTACTAGGTTTGCTTTACATTTCAGTCTTTCTCCTTTCTGCAGTTAGAATAGCATCTGTAGAGCAATATTTCTTTCCTTTCATCACATATAGAGCTTCTTCTGGAATCCATAGAAGTTTGCTTTAGCTCCTAGTGATCTTGCACTGGTTGACCAAGTGACATCCTGCGGTGAGAACTAGTACTTGTGCATACAGCACGGACGCTTCCAAGTTTGTTACGAACTACTAGGTTGATAAGAGTAAAGTAGGCAGCCCAGGAGTTGTAGCATTATTGTTGCAATACTTGTGCTCACCACTTTTTGGTGTTGTTGCTGGGGAAGCATCAGAGTATTCTGTGATTACTACTTTCTTCTATTTCCTATTGCAACATTCTGCATAGTTTATTTTAGCAAAAGTAGACTAAACATTCCTTTCTCTTTAGTTCTGCACTTCCTTGCTTTCCTTTTCAATTCTACAAATTTCATTTCAGCAAGTTCAATTCAGCTAGTTGCAATTTGTTTTGTTCAATCAATTTTAGTTTCTGTAGTTACCGTCAGTGTGGGGAAAAAGAAACAAAAAAAAACCAAAAAGATTTCCTTTCATGCCTTGTAGGAATAGAGATAACTCAGGAAATGTTTTTCCCAACACCCCCACTGTTTGACACAGACAACCTTCTCTCTTCTTCATTGGCTGCGATCAAGAAGAACCATTAGGTGAACAACCAAACATATTTGAAGAACCTATAGGGAAAGAAGAATAAGAAAACATTCCTTTGGAGCCAATGGCTGAAAACGGAAATGCTAGGGGGAATGGAGAGAGATATATGGTACCTTTCCCATTTGGGAGACCAATGGGGACACCAAAATGAAGAATATAAGCCCTTCTACCCTACCTCATTTCCATGGTTTGACTACAGAAGATCCTGACACCTTCTTGTTCAAGTTTGCTATCATTTGTCAAACTTATGACTATGCAAAAGATGAGCAAAAGTTGAAACTATTCCCTTCTACTCTCAAGGATTCAACACTGTGTTGATTCATGGTATTACCTGGCAATAGCATCACAACATGGGCTCAAATGTAGCAAGCCTTTAACAAAAAGTATCGAGACTATTGTAGGTCAAAAGATATTAAAGAAAAAATCTTTTGAATGACCATAGGAAGTGATGAGTCCCTGAAAGACTATGAAGAGAGGTTCCAACTCAGTTACAAAAGGGCCAGGTGTACACTTGACCCTGAGTCTTTGAAGTTGGTCCTGCTCAGGGGAATTCAGGAAGATCTTTTAGACACCCTCCATCTACTGGCTGGGGGAGACGTCTAGCAACTATCCTATGAAGACATAAAGATTGTTTTTAGAAACCATTCTAGAGTAGCCAAAAAGAAAGGTAGTGGGAGTCAACCCATAGCCAGTACCTCTTCCTCCATCTCATGCATTAGAGGAGAAATTGGAAACATGTTGTACGACTTCAAGAGTGAGATGTTCCAGAATCTTGCCATGCAAATGGATACCTTACATATCAAAATGAAACAAGAGGAAGCAAAGAGGTCTTTGGCCATCTTTTGCCCTAGAAGCACCACGAGGCATCCTTGGAATGAATGGCCATTGAACTCTATAGAGGTTTGTTTTGTCTGTAAGGAAAATCATTCCACAGATAAGTTCCCTTCCTTTCCTGGACATAAATTTGTATATCAAGGGGCTGAAGGAGTCACTGGACAACTCTATTACAAAAACCAAAGAAGGCTGCATGGACCTGGACCATACCAACAGAGGATGCAAGGGACATCTCAGGCATACTACAACCCCAACCAAGTCACCTCCATACCTTCTTGGGGCCCTCCTGCTCATCCTTCCCGGTCCATGCCTCCTCCTTGGTCCTTCGCATCTCAATATCATGCTCAACCAGCCACCCATTCATTTTAATCCTATGCCCAGCCACAAACTCAATGGAATGTATCTCATCAGGGGTGGAGGCCCCAATACAACCCTCTTCCCACTCTTTTGCCTCCACCACTTGCTCAACCACAACCGTTACCTTGTGCTCCACCAAAGAAACCCCAAATTCCTTCCCAAACAAATCTAAACCCAAACAATAGACAGGTTCAACATGTGTATAGTGGGGAACCATCATGCCCAACTTAAGTTGTGGAGATTGAAGAAATTAACTTGAGATCTGGGAAATTCCTCCCAGATATCTAGCCTCCACCCAGGGAGGTTGAGGAAGATAAAGAGCAAAGCGAACCTAAAGCAAATCCACCCTTTCCTGAGAGACTATGCATGCTAGTCTAGCCTACCCCAGAAGAGACTGAACTCCTGGGATAAGTGGAACATTTATGTGTAAAGATGCCACTTCTCCAAGCCATAAAAGATGTGCCTATATACAATAGGTTGATCAGAGAGAAGTTCTTTAGGCATCTAGGAAGGCGCAAGAGAGATGCCCCAACCATCAATGTCATAGGACAAATTTCTAACCTGATGTTGGGGTAGGCAATCTGTCCAAAATATCTAAACCCTGGAAGCCTAGTAGTTGATGTCAACATTAATGGCACAATGATCCCGCATACCTTGATTGATCTAGGAGCTTCCATTAATGTGATGACAAAGGACACAATGCTCAAACTTAACCTCCAGGGATCCTTGAGGAAGACCACGACAGTGCTACAACTAGCAGACCACTCCACAATGACCCCTGAGGGGGTTGTGGAAGATGTGATGGTCTCCATTGATTCTTTGGAGTACCCTGCCGATTTCTTAATTCTCCAGCCAAAGGCAAAGCTCACTAGGTATCCTCTCATTCTAGGAATACCCTGGTTGGCTATAGCCAATGCCTACATCAGTTGTCGAGATGGGAACATGACCATAAAGAATGGGCACATATCCAAGTAGTTAATCCTATATCCTCCTGCCGAACCCTTGCTAGAACATGATCTACCTCTCTAGTTAGAGGAGGAAGATGAGGATGAAGTTTATTGTGCACCACTTTGTGCATTTGAAATTGCCATGGGGGGAAACAACAAGATGAGGATGATATGATTGAAAATTTGATTTAGAATCCACCTCCCAGTATATCACCATTAGAGGACATAGTAAGAGAAACCAAAAAAAACCCCTCAACTAATCTCTCTACAGCCGACTCCACTTCTCTCCATGTTAAGAATATAGATTTCGGCCCAGAAAGAACATTGAAAATCAATCCATCCTTATCCAATTCCTAGGAGAAGGAACTGTGTAGCCTACTGAGAAAACATCTAAATGCCTTTGCATGGAGTTATAAGGAGGTGAAGGGAGTTCACCCTTCAGTATGTACTCATCATATATACATCAAGGAAGATTGCAAACTAGTCAGGCAACCTCAAAGGAGGATGAATCCAGAATTTAAAGATATTGTTAAGGAAGAACTGCAGAAATTGCTTGATGAAGGATTCATCTATCCCATCTCTAACAGTGAATGGGTCTCTCCTTAGTGCTAGTGCCAAAGAAAAATGGTAAGTGAAGAATCTGTGTCGACTATCGGGAATTGGAAAAAGCCACAAAAAATGACCATTTTCCTTTACCTTTCATAGATCAAGTGTTAGACAGTCTGGTAGGGAAAAAATTTTTCTCCTTCGTTGATGGGTTTAGTGGGTACAATCATATTCAAATCAGCCCGGAAGACCAAGATAAGACCACTTTCACTTTTCCTTGGGGTACTTTTTCATATCGGGTCCTTCCTTTTGGTTTGTGCAATGCTCCAGCCACTTTCAAAAGAGCGGTATTGAGTATCTTTTCTGAAGTAGTTCATGATGCAATAGAAATATACATGGATGATTTTACTCCTTATGGTTCTGACTTTTAGGAAGCTTTATCTAAGCTAGGAAAAGTTCTAGACAAGTGTATTGAGATTAACCTATCACTCAGTCTGGAAAAATGTGATTTTTTTATGATTGAAGGGACTGTGTTAGGGAATGCAATATTTCAGCAAGGACTGTAGGTTGACCCCAACAAAATTACCATCATCCAAAGGGTCCCACCTCCTCAAATGGTGAGAGTTGTCAGAAGTTTCCTAGGCTTAGCTGGATATTACATGAGATTAATTAAAGATTTCAGCAAGCTAGCCTCTCCTTTGTTTGGCCTCTTAGGCAAGGATGTTGAGTTCATATGGTCAGAAAATTGTCAAGAAGCCCTAGATACCTTGAAGAGAAAGTTAGTGACTGCCCCAATTCTCAGAGGCCCAAACTAGGCCCGACCTTTCCACATTCACATAGATGCCTCGAACAAAGCAATAGGAGAAGCCTTAGGACAAATTGATGAAAAGTTACCTTATGCCATATACTTTATAAGCAACAACTTGTCAAAGGTGGAGTTAAACTATATAGTGACCTAGAAGGAACTCCTAGCTATCGTACATTCCTTAAACAAATTCAGAAATTATATCATAGGCTATCAAACCTTTGTGCACACTGATCATGCTGCAATTAGCTATTTAATGAACAAACCAGATGTAAATGCTCACATTATTAGATGGTTTCTTTTACTATAGCTGTTTGATCTGACCATTATTGATAAGCCTGGTAAAGAAAATGTTGTTACTAACTTTTTGTCTAGAGTAAATTTTCCTGCAGGTGAAGAAGGAATGATGTGGATGACCAAATGCCAGATGAACATCTATTTTCTATATCAATACTCTCTCCATGGTTTTTTGGTATGGAAAGCTACTTGGTTTTAGCTCAGTTCCCACCACACCTATCCTCAAAAGAGAAGAGCAACATAGTAAGGAAAAGTGCCCCATTCACCTGGATTGGAGGAAATCTCTTCAAACTTGGCCCAGATCAGATCTTGAGAAGATGTGTCCGGGAGGAGGAAGTCTTTGACATCCTCCTAACCTATCATGATGGGCCTTTTGGAGGTCATTTTTCAGCAAAAATATCCGCCTTTAAGATATTACAAGCAGGCTACTACTGGCCCACTCTTCATCAGGATGTGAGGAGATATACAAGCCAGTGTGATCGATGTCAGAGGATGGGGAAACCTACTCCAAAGGATGAGATGCACATGCAACCTCAAGTGACCTTTGAGCCATTTGAGAAGTGGGGCATGGATTTTGTGGGGCCTCTCAGCCCTCCTTCAAAGCAGAAACAATACATCATTGTGTGCACCAACTACCTGACAAAGTGGGCAGAGACAAAAGAAATCAAAGCAACGACAAAGGAAAAAGTAGTTGATTTTTTGAGAGAAAACATATTCTACAAGTTCGGATATCTGAGAGAGTTGGTCACAGATCGAGGCAGTCAGTTCACTTCCAACCTGATTGAAGACCTGTTCACACATCATAAGATCAAGGTAAAGACTTCCACCCCTTACCATCCACAAGCCAATGGGCAAGTGGAGGCCACTAACAGAGCATTGGAAGGGATCCTAACCAAGGTAGTGAGCAACAACATAAAAGACTATGTGGATAGATTAGTTGAGGCCACTTGGGCCTATAACACCACATGGAATACCACCACTGGGTTCACACCCTATGAACTGGTATATGGGAAGAAGGCTTTGTTGTCAATAGAATTTGAGTTCAATACACTAAGGATGGCAGCTCAGCTGGACCTAGACCTCAGCCATGCACAAAATGAGGGATTACCTCAGCTCAATGAATTGGATGAATATAGATTGCAAGCCCTTCTCTATATAGAGGTAGTTCAGCTTCAGAGAATGATGTGGCATGACAAAAAAATCAAGGAGAATTAATTCCAAGAGGGATATTGGGCACTACTCTATGATTCAAGATGCAAGGATTTCAAAGGAAAAATGAGGAAAATATGGTTGGGACCCTACACTGTGGAGAAATGCAATGACAATGGTTCAGTTCTGATTAGAACCATTGATGATGAAGCCATCCCCATGCCTCTCAATGGACATCGGTTGAAGGTCTATAAGAAAACCCTCTCCAAGCGAGAGTTCATTGAAGATTTGAATAAAATAGTGATGGTAGTGGAGCATGTCTTAGCTTCCACTTCACCCACTCATTGAATAAAAGAAGAAAAAATAAAGACTCAAGTGAAAAACTCCGTGAGGCGCTTGAATCCCATCATCGGGTCAAAAACCTCTTCTGAGGCAGCCCAATGATGTAAAAAAAAAGCAAAAAATAATAATATATGTGGGTGAAAACCTTCGTTGGAGGCACCTAGGGTAGGCAATTAGGGTGAAAACCTCTCTGAGGCGCCCTAGTTGTTTTCAAAAAAAAAAAGGGAGAAAGAAAATGATTTTTTTTGTTGAATTGCAAGTTTGTAGGAGGACTATAGGGACCAGAAGAAGGTACCAAGGGGGCCCTGACATTCATACCAGCACCCATCTCATCTTCTCCACACCTTCCTCCATCATTTTAGGCATTCCTTTCAGCCCACTATACCTCTTTTTCAGAAACTGTGTTTTCTACAGGGGGCTCTGTGTTTCCTACAGGAGGCTCTTATAGGAATTATAGAGAGCCAAAAGTGGCTACAAAAGGCAGTTTGAGGGACAAAGAAGCTTCATGAAGAACTTATAATCCGTCCTACAATCTTCAAACCTCCTTTCCATCATTTCTAAACCTGCATCACACCCGAAGCATCATTTTTCTTCTTGTCCAAGAAAAACACATAAAAACAAATTTTTAGTTTTAAAAAAAAAAGAGAGACAAAAAATAGAGGAAAAAGCACCATCAACCTCACCTGAAGCCTACCTACTACGTCTCCATATTTATCTACACCTCTGGCATCATCCTCGAGCTCCAAGCATAGGAAGAAGCTAAAGTTTCAAGGGGAGAAGCAACTACAGGAGCTCCTATAGGAATTCCTGTAGCAGTTGATCCCATAGAAATCTAGCACCAATAGTAAGAGGGTGCAAACATGAAGGTTGAAAGGGAACCTGAAGCTCAAATCAAGCCATAGAAGAACCTGAAAAAGCACACAACCACACATTAGCAAGCAGAGACAACATGCAAAAAGGGAAATAAAGGCATGTAACAGAGAAAGCCACAACACCTCATAGAAAATACACTCAAATCACAAGTAAGTAACTAAGTCACTCCTCTATTTGCATTTGTGTAATTATAAGTAATGCAAAAGCAATGAGATGATTATGGTTGAATGAGGGAAAGGTTGCAAATTAACTTGGCCACCTTCATCTAGTTGACTCCACTCATCCGAGATGTCAGCCACACGTGTCCACAGTCAACTCCAGCACAAGATGCCAAGGACAGGTAGTGGAGGAAGTGTGAACTACGATGCAATAATGAGAGATGATTATGAGGAGGGTCCATGATGACCAAGTAGGTGGGGACCAACGGCCCGAATGTGGCCAACGTATACCCTACTAGCTCAGCACTCATCATAAAAAATATCCATAAAGGGTAATAAGTACTCCTCCCTGAGCATTCTCACCACCTTTTCCTTCATTCTCTCCTCGTAACTCAGCTACAACAGTCTCCTTGTGCCCCCACAGCCTCGTAACCACCATCCTCCATCGATCTCTCCCATATTCTTGCTCTCGGCGTTTTCTACAGGAGCACCTACAGGAAATCGTAGGAGGGACAACAGGCATCTACACGAGGGGCAGTGAGTCATTTTGAAGGGACAAAACACGATTTTTAGCATGATTTTCGGTCTAAAGAGGTAGGGTTCATGCATTCCCCCTATTGAGTATCAATATATGAAAGAAGTGGTCTCAATTTGAGGATGAAATAAGTCTTTAGGAGAGGAGAAAATACATAAAAGAAAAAATTTTCTACATATTTAAAAAAAAAACACTGTCTCCTTTATTTCTCTGTTTTTCTCAAAATTCTTTGTCTCCACCTCCATATTTTGTTTTCCAAAAGATTATAGACAATATGAAAGGAGGTTTTATGAGAAAGGAACCCACTAACTCCACTAGGCTCCATGCACATCCTCAAGTGGTGGACATCTTCACAAGGGCAAACTGGATGAATTTATTTAAGAAATTTCAAGGGTTTCATGAGGAAATTGCCTAAGAGTTTGCTCTCTCTCTAGTCCCTCACACAAGAACTCATGCCACTATCACCATTAGAGGTCTTTCCATGGAGATAACCCCTGAATTTATCAGTAAGGTCACTACCCTTCCTCTTGGGCTACCTTGGAGTAAAGATGAGAAACCAATTGGCCAGGCTGCCAAGAAGAACTTTTTCCAAAATAATGAAACCCCTATTGAAGACAAAAATGGCATTAGAAGGGCTAGCATACCATATCTCTAGGATGACATTAGCTATCAAATAATCAAATACATTTCCTGTGAGGGGAGGTACAACATTGTTTATGGTTATCACTTTAGAATCTTCTAAGAATTAAGGTATGGAATCGACACTCCAGCACCTCAGAGGCTCAGTATCTCTTACTTCCTCCTGCAATCCCTTATTGACTCCGTTACCAAGGTACAAGCAGGAAATTCAGAGCAGCTAGCTCACCATGGCTTAGTCAAAATCCTAGTAGAGGAAGCCTCCATACCTTTACACTCTCTATAGCATGGGAATTTTTTTGAAACATGATAGCTGAGGATGACATAAAGGCCTTAACGTATGATGTCAGCCCTACTCGAAGTGAGGAGGAAGAACAAAAAAAGGGAGAAGGTGGAGCCAAGGGTGACATAGCAAAACAAGAAAGGAAGGAGGTAGGAACTAAAATAGAGGAGGAGAGAGTTGAAGAAGCAGAGAAGGAAGAGACAGAAAAAGGGACAGAAAAGGAGATAGAAGAAGGAGAAAAAGAGGCAAAAAAGGAAAAACAAGAAGAAGAGTCCCCTGAGACTTTGGAAAGGGAGGCAGCAACTGCCCTCACTACCCTTAGTACACCAATAAAGCTAAATCAAAAGAGGAGAAGACATACCTCCATGTATTTTAGGGCTAGGAAGAGCACAAGAATTAAAACAGGCAAACCTCAGCCCTCTTCAAAAGTGCCAATTACCATTGAAGATTCACCCTTTGCCAAAGGGAAATAATCTCCTTCCAAGACACCTATAACATATGAAAGGGGGACTCCTAGATCTTCCACATGGAAGGAAAAGGGAGTACTATAGTACCCAAAAATAGTCCTACAGGAGGCTCAGACAGTTCTGCAGGAGATACTGTCAAAACTACAGGAGACCCAAAAACTTGACAAAAGGATAGAAGGATAGCCACAGGTGAAGGAGGAAGCACAAGAGATACAAGAACCTGATCCCTAACCTAGTCTTGCCTCCTATTACAATCTACTTGAGGGAGGAAGCATAATCCCATAGAAATTTGCAATTCCACTATTTTTTGAATTGGAGAAAGAAAGAGTGAGAACACATAGGTGGATGCAGATAGCCAAATCCAAAGGAGTTAAGGATGTTGGCCATATGGAAAACAAACTCAGGGAAATGGGCAGAGAGTTGAGTGCTCTTAGAGACAAGGAAGCAATTACAAGAAGCCATCTTGAAACTGAAAATGAATTGCTAAGGAGGTAGCTGCAAGAGAAAGAGACCCATTTGGCATGCATGACCAGCTTATCCATGAAGGCATTGTAATGCATAACATCAACCAAATCCTATGGCCTCTATCTAAAGGACCAATGGTTACAATTCCAAATAAAGACTTTGGCACAAACAGACACAATGCCTTTCCAATACTACAAGTAGTTCATGGATTTATGTGACCAAAGCACCTCAGAGGATAAAGAAAAGATGGCAGAATTCTACTTACACAACATGGCCCTCATAGACATGAATGTGTGGGATCCCAATGCCAAACTAGGCGACCTGCAATTAAGGGCCATGGCCTCATGGATGAACCATGAAGAATTGACAGCAGCATAAATAAAAATATTGATGATAAAGGAGCAAAATGAGCCATTAATGATAAGAGTTGAGCCATCAGATACTATGGCACTCATTAGTAAAAACAACCTACTTGCCAATGACCCTTATATTTCCCCTCGATATCTCACCAATTAGGGACAAGCCATTACACACTTTGAGGATATGAAAAGGATAATTGGGGATGACTGTGTGCATGCATGCATGAGGAGATGGAACACCTTACCACACAATTTATAGATTAGGGAATATCATTCCCCCATTAGGCTTAAGGATGTTGGCATTATGAGACAAGTGTTGTCCTTGATGGCAAATCACTCAGATGATAAATTATAGTGCAACAAAGTTATTTTCAAGTTCACGGAATTTTATGCAGAGAAACATTTACTTCATGTAGAGAAACGTTCACGGAATTTTATGCAAAGAAAAGTTTATTTCATGTAGAGAAAATTTCACGGAATTTTATGCAGAGAAAAGTTTA
>APFE031193797.1:48879-67555 GCA_000404065.3 Pinus taeda | reverse complement strand
GTGGTCCGTTCCTATTTGTAATTGAACAGGTCCTTTACTGTGAAATTTTAACGAGTCCAGTATAGGAGAAACTCGACATTTCTCAATTTTGGGGAGTCAGAAGAAAAACCTAAGAAAACTCCATGGTTTTCCTTTTCATAAATTTGTGTCTCCCAAGCCCAAAAAAGTATAAAATAATACTTGAGAGAATCGCTTGACCATTACGATCAAGGAGTACTTTTCATAATTAGTATCTTCCATCTGAAAAATTGAAAAGCGATAAAAAACACCTCATTTTATTACCAATATCGAACTTGAAATAACAAAATTCCAGCAATCTTTTCATGTTTATACGGTTAGAAAAGAGCTATAAATGGATCGTCTTTTAATTCCATTTTAACGAGTTTAAAATGAAAAACTCGGCAATCTTTTCATATTTTACGAGTCAAAAAAGAGCTTAAAGAGGACTTGTCCTAGAGGAACGAGTGGTATAAAGGGTAGCAACTAGTTCCAGCGATGGTGGAACTGCTCAAAACATGTAATGGTCAAGAGGTTGGCTAACAAAACCACTCGTAACTGCGGTCCCTCAGGAAAGGAAAAACAACCAAGTGAAAGCATAAAACCAGCCAAAGAGATGGTGGTGATGGAATGAAAACAACCAAGGCTCATCTAACAAAATGTAGTAGATAAAGATGGCAATCACAAGATATCATTCTTGTGGACAAGACTAATCTCCCTAGTATCGAATGATATCTAGCAACAAAGAGCACAAGGAAATCTACTTTTCTCTAAACATGTTTCAATTCATTAATGAATACTAAGAAGTGTAACAGACCCTACCTGAGTCCAACGCTTGTTTGAGGCAGTTTTACTCCAACAGTTTCAAGCAGTTCCCATTTAATAACCTGCATACACAAACAAGCACACATTAAAGCATACCTCCGTATAACAAAACATGTTCATTATGAAGATCAAGGAGCTCATAAAATAAACCATTAGAGATGGTTCATTGAGAAAAAAAAACTTGATTGTATTAACTTTATGTATAAAAGAACCTTACAACCTTTGCATTGATGTTGCACAAGTTCTTTCCAGGGTCCAGTAGGAGTCTCCTCTACTTTGAAAAGCCTGACTCACTTCCCAAATGACATGAAAGGTATGTGATCTCACCTCTCACAAGCTCAAAAAGGAAGCCTAGTTTTCAGCAACATTTGCCCTCAAGAATCTTCAGCTTTCAACCTCTTCTACAACCAGCCCAATGTATGAATTTATAGTGCAAATGGAGGAACTTGCAGGTCCACCATTGAAGGGATAAGTTCCTCCTTCAATGGGATAAGCACCTCATATCATGGAGTTATTTCCCTTAGTTATGGAATGGATGAACCAAGGTGGAGCGGACTTGCCAGCGTAATATTCCTTCTAGAAGTGTCTAGAAGTGACACAAGATGAGTTTTTAGGAATGAACTCACACCTTTTTAGCTTTTACAGGTGTTCACACCCATCACTTAATAGACAAAGCGGTCAGGTTCATAGGGGACATGACCATTGGGTGCGGTACTGCAGGTATTTCTAGGGGAAAGTGCGAAACCAGGACTTGAGATATTTTTAAGGTATTTCTCCCATTTTCAAGGCTTGACATGAAGAGATGAGGTTTAAGACTTGCAAAGGAGGTATGTATGAGTGTTGATGGACTCCCACAAACTATAGAAAGTCATGGTGACAATTTTTTGTGTAACAGATTTCCCCCTAAAGTGCAAAGTCTGTAATAGATGAGGATGGTTTTTGTCATCTAAGAAGAGTGAAGTATTTTATCATTTCAAGGATCTTCCTGTGGATACCCCAGTCGGAACCTATAAAAACATTCAACGCAAAATATATATATGTGAAAATATCATCGCTGAGGTACGCATTCCCATGCTTAGATCAAAACTGACTAAGAACTATCTAAAACTGCTCTGATACAGGAATGATTTTGTATTACATCACAAGTAGGAACATATGGACACAGTATGGGTGCAGCCATCTATTTATGAATAGTCCACTATATAATGATAACAAAATTTCTCGCAACCTGGATGGTGGAAACTAGATCCAAGGTCTTCATTTCTACTTCCCGAACTAGTACGATTCTATCCATGTGAATGAATGTGTCAAAGTCGAACATGGTAGAAACCACTTGATTACCACTCAATGATGTAAACTATTAACAAGTGTGAGAGGAACCACCAGTAATGTCAATGGCCCTCAAAGTACTCAGTACAATCCATGAAATGTGAATGAATGAGTCGATGTCAAACATGTCAAGGAATCGGTTGATCGAAGGTCAATGATGCAACCTGTCATCAAAGGCGAGAAACTTGCCATTGAGGCATGCAGATTCCAAGGTACTGATGATTTCTAGATCATCTTTCTAGATAATGAGTTGGAGTCGATAGAAAGTGATCCGTCATAGGCAAGCCCATAACACGAAATTATAGATCAAGTCTGAAGAAATATATTTGGCAAGAACTAACTCAGGGATGGTGAATGATGGATGACAAATATTTTGCAGGTGAATGGTTTATTTGCATAGACCTCTTGAACACATAACGACACTGCAGATGGCTTGGTGACAATTGACCCAAAGTTAATACCCAGAAACCGGTTGAAGAATTTCAATTTGGATTGATTAACTGTTAGGTAAAGGATTTCCCAATCCAGTTGGATAAAAGTATCATGTTCAAGAGTGATGGAAAGTTTTTCAAACACAAAGTATAACAAACAGGTTCATTTATCTCTCTTTTCCCTGACCATTTATGGCAAGTACCTCTTTATTTTTGAAAAGCTTGAAGAGGATAAAATTTGCTTGGTTATAAGCTCATCCTTTGGATGAGTCCAACTTAGTTTAGATTCAAACCCTAAGAAGGAGTGGTCCATTCTTGTTTGTAATTGAACAGGTCCTTTACTGTGAAATTTTAACGAGTCCAGTATAGGAGAAACTTGATGTTTTTCAATTTTAGGGAGTCAGAAGAAAAACCTAAGAAAACTCCATGGTTGTCCTTTTTCATAAATTTGTGTCTCCCAAGCCCGAAAAAGTATAAAATAATACTTGAGAGAACCGCTTGACCATTACAATAGAGTACTTTTCATAATTAGTATCTTCAATCTAAAGAAGTAAAAAAGAGATAAAAAAACAAGTTGCTTTATTACCAATATCAAACTTGAAATGACATAATTCCAGCAATCTTTTCATGTTTATACGATCAGAAAAGAGTTGTAAATGGACTGTCTTTTAATTCTGTTTTAACAAGTTTAAAATGAAAACTTAGCAGTCTTTTCATATATTACGAGTCAAAAAAGAGCTTAAAGAGGACTCGTCCTAGAGGAACGAGTGGTCTAAAGGGTAGCAACTAGTTCCGGTGATGGTGGAACTGCTCAAAACATGTAATGGTCAAGAGGCTCGCTAACAAAACAACTCATAACTGCAGTCCCTCAGGAAAGGAAAAACAACCAAGTGAAAGCATATAATTGGCCAAAGAGATGGTGGCGATGGAATGAAAAAAACCAAGGCTCAGCTAACAAAATGTAGCAGATAAAGATGACAATCATGAGATGTAAATTAGGTATGAGTTCATTTTTACACAAGCTTGAACCAAAGAGAACTTTGCTTGGATTCAATTTCATGTTTATTCAAGCTTGAAACGAAAAACTATGCTTGCTATAAGTTTTCATGCCCCCAGCATAATGATGCAAAGCAAGGTGATGCAAAGTGAGGTACATGCCCCCCAAGCTTCATTGCATTCAACCAAGTGGATGAAATGAAGGCTTACTTTCAAGACATGACTCAAAAAGGGAGTTGTTTCATTTTTGAAGAGGTTGACACAAGAAAAGAACTATCCTCAAAATCCTTGTTTCATGTGTGAACGAGCTTGACACAAGACAACGAACTATGCTCCAAAATCCTTGATTCATTTTTTAACAAGCTGGACACAAGACAAGGAACTAGGCTCATGACATCCAGTTTCATTTTTTAAAGAGGTTGAGACGGGAACAAACTATCCTCGCGACCTAGTTTCTACAATCTACCTATATAACCTACTGATTCATTTTTTTAATGAGGTTGACACAGGAAAAGAACTGTCCTCATGCCTGACTCATTTTTTAACGAGGTCGACTCAGTAACAGGAACTGTCCTTGATACTCCTTATTCCATTTTTTAACGAGCTTGAAAAAGACAAGGAACTATGCTCATGACATCCAATTTCATTTGTTAAAGAGGTTAAAACGGGAACAAACTATCATCGCGACCTACTCTCTAGAATCTACCTATATAACCTATCCTTGTTTCATTTTTTAACGCGCTTGACACAAGACAAGGAACTATGCTCAAGACTCCTTGTTTCAATTTTTAACGAGGTTGAGACAGGAACAAACTATCCTCGAAACTCCTGATTATGGCTTCCAACTGGAAGAAAGACATGTCAATGGACACACCTTGATCATGGCTTCCAAGAGGTCTTCATCAGAAGGAAGAATAGTTCTCTGGAAGGAACACATGTCAAGGGACTCAAAAGGGATAAGAACATCATGTTCAAGAAATCCCATAGAGTTTTCCATGTCAATTACCGGATCTAAATCAAAGGAAGACGAGAAAATAGTGAGAGGCTCACTTATATCGGTAACTGAAAACATGGGACTAGTTGCCACATAATTAACCTGTGGCTGGGTAGATACCACTTTAGAATCAGGAAAATTTAGGGGTGTCATATTATTGGTAGTTGAAATAAGACTAGGAAACGAAAGCTAGTCTACAGTCACAATATTTCCATTGTGAGGGAAAGACATCATGCGAAAGAGTGTCGATACGACATCTTTCATTGCATAAACATAGTCGCGCCCAAGGAGTAAATTGAAATCCAAGGGACCTCGAACTACCATAAGATCAATATAGATAGTTTTACCTTCCAAGGTAATAGAAAACTTAGGAATGATCCCTAAATGTTCACTAATGGTTTTGTTAAAAGCTTTCAGATTCTGCGTAATAGGCACAAGCTAAGGGGAACCCAAATCTTTCTAAGCAGTTGAGGATAAAATACTAACAGAAGCACCTTCATCTACTTGTATGCGGTGTATGTCCCTAATACCAGCATTGACAATGATTCGAAAAGGGATGGAGGAAGGAAGACGAAGTTCTGTCAGTCTATTCCAATCAAAGGAAAAGACCTTAGTACCTGGAGGGGGTTCTGTAGAAACAGGTGAAATGCCCCCTGGCATAGAAGAATCTGACATAACAAGAAGAACCTGAGTGGTATGAAGTTCACTCTCTAAAGGGAGAGTGGGATCGATTGAATGTGAAATTGAATCGACCACTTGATCAACCAATGGATCATCAACCTGAGTGATATGAGTTTCACTCTCCAATGGAAGAGTGGGATCGACTGTACTTGAAATTAGATCAATCACTCCGTCAGTTGACGGTAGGTTGGGAGAATGTTTACGGTAACTAGTTGGAAATTCTTGCTGTGGAACAGTAAGGTTTTCCAACAATTTTGAGGCTTCATCCATGTGAGGGCAAATGTGAGTTTGATGACTCCCTTTGCATAACTTACAAGGAAACCTAACTTTACCCTTTTTCCTAGGAACTTGACTATCACTGGTTGATGGATCAATGGAAAGTCGATGAGATTTTCCTGACCATACTTCCAAAAACTTTGGAATACCAGGACAATTGATAAGGAAGTGGTCACCCTTAAAAATCCTGCAAGGGTATTTGGGTTTACGATGCATGTTGGAGGTTTCCTCAACACAACTAACACTTACAGCCTTGGTTGGTTGGTTGACTTCTTTCTTATCTTGCTTCTTCTTTTTCTTCTTCTTCTTCCCTTTCTTCTTCTTCTTAGCCACCTGGTTATTAGTGTCAAGGCTTTTACCAAGCGAAGAGGAAGAAAAGGAGGAAGCAATATTAGGCGAAGAAGGTGAAGGGTCAACAGAAGGTTAGTGATGTCGAGATGGTGAACTCTATTGAGGTGAAGCATTCGGTTGAGGTGGAACAATTGGAGTATTCGTGGCCAACGAAGTTGAAAATAACCATATCGGTAAACCTATTGTAAATCCATGTAATGACAAAGTAGCCATATAAGGAGGACCAACATTTTCAAAGCAAGGAAAAGTACTAGAATTCTCATTAAGAGGGGTTCCTTGGTTAGTAAATTCCGGAACATTTGCCATTATATTCAACTTTAATGAATTTTATTAACAATTTAAAACTAAAATTCACAATTCACAATTCACACCTAACAATTAAAATTCACAATTCACACCTATGGTCTCTAAAAGTAAAAACAAACAAATTAACACGCACTATCAAATCTAGGAATCAAACCACACACAAACAGTAACTTTCCATACCGAAAACACTAGTTGGTGATGAAATCCAACGTCACAAAATTCAACACAGAAATGGCGGTTGGAACAGTTAACCCGACATCCTGCTTAACGAAACGTACTGGCACAAGTTTCTCTACAAAACCATCTTGAGTGAATATAACCCCCGAGAGAGTCCAAGTGAGTCTAGTCGACATCTGCTCCAGGTACAGTGGGATCTTCCCTCCACGTTCACCTGAGGAAAGAATCCTAAAGATTATGGCCACTAAGTTTACCAACGGAAACAAATATACCTGGGGGAACAGTCTACGATCCGATATGCATGCAAGGGCAGAGTAACAAGCTCAATCCCCTTGAAGGCTCCTTGACATAATGCAAGGTTTACCAACAAGTGACTCCAAGCTCCTCGACAATGGCTAATCCGAGGTTTACCATTTTTAATACGTGAATATCTTCTATCGCTCCCAATGAGGAAGGATTGATTACCTCACTGGTTCGGATATGATCTCATGCTTCTCCTTTAAGAGGAGCTTTCCCAGAGCATAGATGTAACAATTGGAATTTCTTCCTACCGCAAGATCGACTACTTGTTTGTTTTACTGTCTTGGAGAGTTAACTAAAACCTATTCCAAGACACTAGCCTAAGCTAGATTGGTGGAAAGAGCCCTAAAAATGAAAAAATTACTAGATGAATTTTAATTAAGAGCTCTGTTATTTAGGCTTTTATTACTCAAAAGGGTAAATGGATATGAAACCAATGGTGTTATGAGCCGACAAAAAACTAAATGCAATCAAATATGATAATGTAAACTTTTCAATTCGATGAACCCTAACTAAAGTAAGGAGAGAGTTTCCATTCACTTCCAACAATGAAAAAATTTTATCACTAAGAGAAAATATAACAAATTCTCTAATGCACTAATTTCATCAAGAAAAACTAATGCAAATCAATTCCAAAATAGTTTTTATTTTTATTTTTGTGTTTAAAAAAGCATTTTTATGTAAATTCAAATCAAAGAAAACTGATCTAAATCTATGATTGATTTTTTCAGAATGTAAACTATGCAATTGTAATCTATGCACAATTCACTTGAAAAGTATGAAAATGTAATCTATGCACATTTTTCATTCATATTCTGAAAATGAGAATTCTAATTATGCAAATGTGATCTATGCAAGAGAATTCTCAAACACAAGATGATTATAATGTAATCTAAGAACCAATCAACTGCAAGTCAAGAAAATTGGGTGAGAGTTCCAAAGATCAAAAAATAAAAACACTCAAAGGTGATTAACACTCATACACAATTTAGCCCCCACAAAAGAAAAAAGATGAAAATTTGTGAAAAGATTGAGACAAACCTCCAAGTAATGACCAAAGGAAATCAAATTAATAATATCTCAAAAAAGAGACTCAAAACACCCAATTGATAAAATCTTAAAACAAAAATGCCAATGGAACTTAACTCACAAGGAACTTTTGACAAGACACGTGCAGATCTGGGCATAACTAACAGCTATAGACAAAAACTAAACCTAACTGGGTGGAAGGACCTTAGGTTTTTCAAACTTTTGATAGGGTCCACAGGCTCCCAGTAGAACTAGGTGCAGTACTGCTTCGTGTTATACTGTAACAGTGCGGCCATGTCCACACTGTACCTAATGCAGAAGGTGTGGTCCTCTTCCAAAAATCCGAAAAATAAAAATCAAACTAGGATCTAACAAGTACCCAATCCCACACATATCAAGCCAAAATCAGAAACCCAAGCTCAAGTTTCTCAATTCAATGCAAAGACAAATTAAAAACCAAAACCAGTCCCCAGTGGAGTTGCCAATTTGTTGACCGAATAAATCGTTCTTACGGACAAGACCGATCTCCCTAGTATCGAATGATATCTAGCAACAAAGAGCACAAGCAAATCTATTTTTCTCTAAACATGTTTCAATTCATTAATGAATACTAAGAGGTGTAATAGACCCTACCTCGGTCCAACGCTTGTTTGAGGCAGTTTTACTCCAACAGTTTCAAGCAGTTCCTGTTTAATAACCTACATACACAAAGAAGCACACATCAAAGCATACCTGCATATAACAAAACATGTTCATTATGAAGATCAAGGAGCTCATAAATTAAACCAGTAGAGATAGTTCATTGAGAAAAACAAACTTTTTTGTATTAACTTTATGTAGAAAAGAACCTTACAACCTTTGCCTTGATGTTGCACAAGTTCTTTCCAGGGTCCAGCAGGAGTCTCCTCTACTTTGACAAGTCTCACTCACTTCCCAAATGACATGAAAGGTATGTGATCTATCCTCTCACAAGCTCAAAAAGGAAGCCTAGTTTTCAGCAACATTTACCCTCAAGAATCTTCAGCTTTCAACCTCTTCTACAACTAGCCCAATGTATGAATTTATAGTGCAAATGGAGGAAGTTGCAGGTCCACCATTGAAGGGATAAGTTCCTCCTTCAATGGGATAAGCACCTCATATCATGGAGTTAGCTCCCTTAGTTATGGAATGGATGAACCAAGGTGGAGTGGACTTTCCAGCGTAATATTCCTTCTAAAAGTGTCTAGAAGTGACCCAAGATGAGGTTTTAGGAATGAACTCACGCCTTTTTAACTTTTACAGGGGTTCGCACCAATCACTTAATAGACAGAGCAGTCAGGTTCACAGGGGACATGACCATTGGGTACGGTACCATAGGCAGTGCTAGGAGAAAGTGTGAAACTAGGACTTGGGATATTTTTAAGGTCCTTCTCCCATTTTCAAGGCTTGACATGAAGAGCTGAGGTTTAAGATTTGCAGAGGAGGTATGTATGAGTGTTGATGGACTCACACAAACTGTATAAAGTCATGGTGACAATTTTTTTGTGTAACAACATCTGTTCTATGGTGGTCGACTCATTCATCCACGTAACTATCTGAGATGTGCATCAGAGCACATATATAGCTTGTCTCACCTCAAGGCAAACCCAACACTCTTTTTAGAAGATTGTGATCCTTGCTACCTTGACCCAATGATATTTGATAGTCATCATTAATCATGAGACCAACTCCTCTGCTGTTGCATTCAACTTCACATTTGCTGACCCATATGCTCTTTAAATCCTTGTACATTGGTACAGTATTCTAATTTTCTGATCGTCGACATTCAATTTGATGAGCACCTTCCTCTTAGCCCTTCCCGCATTTCTCACCATAGGACCGAGGGTTGTGACCTGCCACTTAGCCTTGAGGTGTTAGAGAACTTTTTATCCTGCTAGGGGCTATTTTCCCTTTGTTAAGTGCTTAACACCCTTGGTTATTTAATTTCTTGACCATGCACTAAGCAAATATTGGAGCCCCTCTCATCAAAAGCTTCAAATTAGGGGTTTAACTTTGGGGTTGCGATATTCCCACTTCCGATATAGCCCATAGCTCTCGATGCTTGACTTCAGCTCTGTGCCTTTAGTTCTTTGAGTCTTTATGACTGTGGTGCCAACCTAATATCGAAGCCCACTTATTAGAACTTTTTCAATAACCAACTATTCTGAAGTTTTGATTTCCTTTATCCTTCGATTATCGACTTCAGATATGATGTCATCACTTCCACATGGTGAATACATAGAGGTGACATGTGTCACCCAGTTATTTCTCATTAGACCACCCGTTATGTTTGAATATGCCTACCATGTGTCCTATTGTACTGCCACATCATGCTGACATCAGTTGCCACTTTTCCCTTATCAGAGCCAGTCAGATCCTAATGTATCCTTATTAGAGCCAATCACATGTTTCCATGTGTCCTTCTTAGAGCTAATCATATCCTACCATGTGTTCTACTAGAGGAGAGAGAAAAGGGCTTGCCCACCTTTGGTTTTGTGATGAAATCCTTTGTTAATCCTTTATCAACGTTCCGAATGACTTTTAACGCTATCGGCGCTTCACCCATATCATAACTTTTAAAACGTTCTCACTTTTAGAAGTTACGATTATCCGATTGCTAGTGTGTCAATATGCTGACCTTCGATCATCAATTTGCTGATATTTTGACCTTTGATCTTTCGATCTATGATATGTTCGATCGTCGATATCTGATATGTTGATATTCCTTGCTGCATAAGGCTTCAAATCCCTAAACTTCAGCAGGCCATAACTTTTGAACCAGGAATCCATTTCTGGACTCTTCATATCATTGGAAAGCTCTTCTAGAGAAACTTCGAATGGAGAGGGTTTGATATAGGGTCTGATATAGGCTTTGAGCCCATCTACTACATCAAATATGGCTCCAAAATCTTTCCCACTCTTTTTCTCCTTGACGCTCCAGACATTTGAAATCACACTTACCATGGTTGTCCTTTGCATGAAGCCTGCAACTATCATGGACTTCCATCTGGTCCATCATTGTAATCATAATTTCATGGCTTCTCTAATAAGCCTACTACTATGATGATTTTCTACATGAATCTTATAGCTACCATGAAATTCCTCCTGGGCCATCACTACCAAGATCTGCTGCAACAAGCATCTAAGCTAGTCTAGTTAACATTAATCCCAGAACTCCTACCAATAGTTAGGAAATATCAAGTACCAAACATGTCTCCCTAGTATCATTATTGTCATCGATTCCAACACACTTACAAATGCCTTTTCTATACCACTGGAAATCTAGACAATGCTAATTGTCCAACAATCCCCCCCCCTTTTGCATTGATGGCAACACTCCATCCTTCTCTTCATGTGATGGACAAACCTCATGCTGCCTCCACACATCTCATTGCATGAGACACCAATGGTTTTTTTTCTTCTGCATAGGCCATCACAAATTCTTGACAATTATCTACCCTTTTGACATCAATGGCAAGGGGCTACAATTTGTCTTTCTCTTCCCATGCAATCACTTGGTTGTGAAGACCAGAGTCTAGCTATTGAGATGTGCATACTACTACTCGAAAATCTGGGCATATTTGATATGCTCCCCTTAAAAATATACTGCCTCTTTGTTGTCCTTCCAATTTTGGACACCTTACGGCTTCTTGCTGAGCAATCTCTTCACTAATTTATCTTTTGTATCATAAAGATTGATACCCATTAAACTGCTCATGGTATTGATATTGTTGCAAATACCAATTAGTGATGATGCATTTAAGCTCACACTTCCTCTTTGATGTTGTTGTTCCGAGACTGTTCTGACATTTTTTAGCATCTCCACTTCTCCCCTTGAGATCATTCTCATACAATAGAGACTTCCTCTTACTCGAATTGCACCAAAGGAAATGATACAAATGGAGCATTGTATAAAGAAAACTCTAATATTTCTTTTGTTAGAAAGAAATTTCCATTTGCAAGCAAGGTTACTCAACATAATCCCAACAAAACCAATTGACATATCGATACCAATTAAGAGTTAAGGGACATGACAAGCTTTCACCAATTGTGTTTCATGAACACAAGATTGATATGCATAATTAAACTTACAACTTAAATGAAATAAGGATATTTCACCAAAGATGCAAACCTTTCATTTTCACAACAATATTCCTTTCTGAGGCTGCCAATTGTTGCCTGCTACTCCTTATCAAACCAGCTCCCCCTGAACCAATGCTCTTTGATCTCCAACGACATCTCTCTTGCCTCTTCCGTGGGGATTGATCATGTGGGCCTAAATTGATTGTGAGATTCTTGTCATTCCATTGCACCCCATATTCTTCCCATAACATAATAAATTGTTGTGTACTCCTCATGTTGGCTTCACTCCTCCTTTTAAATGCTGATACGTTCAAAATAAATCAAATTATTCTTGTAATCAGTAAGAAAACACAACCATACATTCATCAATCAAATGCACATTTCTGTTCATTCCTTTTAGCTTCATGCATCTAACTTATTTGGCCTCCCTTGAGGCCATTATCTTCCTTCACTGAAGAGAAACATAGGATCTATTCCCCCTGAGTAGATCATCTACCTTCTTCTTCCAGAACTTTAATGGTCAGATCCTGATAGAAGCATTACTCTCAAGCTTCTTCTTTACCCATATTTTGGATTCTTCTTGACTGCACATAAATATAGAAATCTTCTCTTTCACCTCCTCATTCTTGACGAAAATCCTCTTGAATCCTTTTTTCCTTACAAAAGGGTTCATCACACGGGTAAGACGATCATTCTTTTGATTTCTTCCTCCTTTTTTCATGTTGATATTTTGACACATAGAAGTGAAGACAATTCTATATTTTTCAATCCATTCTTTCTCCTTGTTTTCAAATCCCAAGTTGGTACATTCTCATGCATATGGTAAGAAGCATTCCATTTCTTCTCATTTCTGAAGCAAGCTCTCTTGTGCCCAAATTTTCCACAATTGTAGCGTTTTACTTGGCCTAAGAATGAGGCAAAGGAGTTACTCTTTTTGACAACATTATTTCCAAAACTCATATTGTGGCCATCATGCCTTCTTATAGCTATTTTGTGCATTCTTGGATTGTTTCTAGCTAGCACATCTTGTTTCCTTTCATTCCATCTATAGTCTATGGATTTATGATGTTATAAAGCAAGCAAGGATCCTCTCCTTGTCCTTCAAGAAGTTCATCCAAGGAAGCAGGAAACCATCCTCTTTAAAGGAAGAAACCTTACCTATTGAAGAAAGGAATTTTTATCTGGAAGAAGATCATGCAAGAGGGATAACTAATACATCTTCTTCAACCATCATCAAAGTAATCAAGATGAACATTTCATCTTCAATTGTCAAGCAAGTATCTTTCATTATTTAATCAAAACAATATCAAGTATCTTAGATTTTACAAGAAAAACAATATCTATGAAAAGGATTTTGATCACAGAGGTTACCTTTTCGATGTAGGCTTTGTCCTTGAGTAGGAAATGACCTCTATTGGCTCTTTATGTTCCTCCCATGATAGTTTGCATTACTGCCTTTTAATTTTTCTTTCACTTGCCTAGCCCTCTTCTATTGTACTACCATCTTCTTAGCCTTTTGTTGTTTCATTTCCTTCTCTTGTTTCTTCTACTTTCCATTATGTTGTTGTTTTCCAACAAACTTTCTTTCTTTTTTGTTGTTGGAACCTTGGACTCCCTTTACCTAGGAAGTTGATCCTTCAATCTTTGCATTATTGGAGATAGGTTTTTCCTTGAAACCCAAACCAGTCTTGATGAGAGGGTATATTTTGTTACCACACATATCATCCAAGACTTTATTTCTCCACTCAAGATTATGATAATGAGAAAACTCTTTATTTGACTTTTCTAAGTCATGTCTCAATGAGACTACTTCATTTTTTAGTCTCTCACTGTAAGTTTCCTTCTTGCTCAGCTGATTGGTTAACTCTCTATTTAGTCTGCTAGCCTCCTCTTGTTGAGAATTTAGATCAACTAATGTTTTTCTCAACCTTCCATTCTCAAGATCATAAATTTTTAGTTTCACCTCTTGCTTGCTATTTACCTTCAATAGGTCCTTGAGCTCCTTTATAACAAAGATCAACTTCTTTCTAAAAAATATCCTTTATTTTAGATGTTTTTCTTCACTATCAGAGGTGTTAGATGAGTTACCATGGAGATCTAAGCCCATTTATGTGTCCATGGAGCCTTCCACAGGTCTAAGGGTTATCCCTTACTCATCACTACCTAGAGTATTATTGTTTTCTCCTATGGATGAGCACACCGGAAATCTCACTTGTTCCTCTGGGGATTCCTCATTTGCTTATGCTACTAAAGTGGGTCTATCTTCATTACAATTTCTAGATGCATAGCTATATTTATCTTCAATTGATACAAATGTACATCTAGATAATGAAGTACCTATCTCTTTTAATTTATCACACAGTAATAACTTACCTTTTGAGTAGCATGATCTCCCTTCGAAGACTTCTTCACCATCAACCTGAACATGATGAGCAACAACTTCTGCATGTTCTAACTCATTGCTAGAACAACAAGGTTCTTCATCCTTCTCTTGAGCCACATGGATATCTCCTTCATACAGACATTGTAGTTTGTCCAACATTTCCTTTGTTGATTCACAATGACTCACTTTATCAACAACTGACTTAGATAGCCCTTTCATGAAAATCTTATGGGCTTCTTCATTCTTCTCACTCTTTTCTCCATTCAATACAGAGATTCATATATCAACATCCAAGGCCATTAAATAGCCTACCATTCTAACCTTCTAGAGCTCATAGTCTAATCCATTTAAAAATGGAACTCGTTCTGTTGTTAGGCCGACTCGGTCAACCATTTTTTCACTTTGATCTACCTTCTAGCGATTAAGATATTCCTAAAGGAACATGGCTATGATACCAATTGTTGGAAACAAATGATAATACCAAGATGGGAGGGTGAATCAATATTAAGGCTAATTTTAACTTTTTATGCCAATTTTATTTTATGATTCATACTTGGAAACCATCCATGTAACGAGCAGAAATATAAAATCAACATACAAGCACACACCATGAGAATCACACACATGAGACACAAGGTTTTATGTGGAAACCCTTTTAGTAAAAAGCCACCAAAGATTGTTGTTTTTATTGATGTAAATAAGAACACCTACTCCATTACATCAATATGTTTTGTGAGCACCCAGGAAGCACCAACTCCCTTTCAATGTTTTCTAGCAACCACTAGCAGGAACCACCAACTCCCTCTTTTTGTAGGCACCTATCTAGCTTACTAGAAGCACCATGAGAGGCACTCACCTCACGGATATTTTGCAAGAACCAACTTGCAACTCCTTAGATTTTTGCAAGTCATCTTGCAGTAGGAAACAACCACCAAGCCTTCTCAGGAACCCACTATAGATGGAAGCACCAACTTCCTGTATGCAAGCACCAACCCACACTCAAATAGGAATTGTATGTTCTCTATAATTGGAAACCAATCTGCCTGATCTCAACTTTGTTCTCTGGTCACTCTGCATACATTGCAGTGACCCACTAATTTTCTCAACATCATTCACTCATCATAGTCCACATAGCCCTATTCTCTGCTCTTCATCATAAGTTACTCATCTCTCGGCCTTTTTCTCTCCATAGCATAGGTTCACCTCTTGGCCTTCCTTATCTGCATAGGCACCTTCAGCCTTTCTCACAACACAAGCACTTTCAACCTTTCACATAGTGCACAAGTAACTTTGGCCTTACACACAACACAAAGGAAACTTCAGGCTTACTCACAAAAACACAACTCTCAAGGTCTCTTACCTCTACATAGGCACTCTCAGCCTTTCTATATATAACATGATCTCTCTCATCCTTACACAATAGTGTACTCACAAAGAGATTTTCTTCTTAGCTGTCTGGAAACTATGCGTGTTTCCCTCACATCCCTCATCTGATCTCCTGGGTTTTGCTCCTCTATTGCCCTCTAATCGATGATGCCACTCTTTCCTTCATTCACACTACATGATTGTACCTCGGCATGGCCCTTACAGTCTAATGTTGTGTCTGACTTGGTCTCTACCACTGCATTAACCATGAGAATGGTCACTTGACTATTTTCTCCATACTGATAATTAATTCTCATTCCACCTGCACACTCCAACCAGGCAAAATCCTCTATGTGAAAAGCCCTCCAATCACTAAGGCTCTCCATGCTTATTCATGGTTTACCAATACTTCAACATTACTTCACTATGGATCATTATCCTCGTTCCCTTGTCTCAGTTTTTTTTGTTCATCCATCTGACTCCATGAAACAACTCTATCGATCTGGATCTGTTTTATGGTAGCTGACCCATTCATCTGCATAACTCACTAAGAAGTGCATCAGGGTGATGATCCTCATAAATGGGTAATTATATGGGCTCATTTTACCTCCTAACCTAGTCAAATAAACCATTCTCTTAGCTTATTGTATGATTTTCTAATTATATTTATGCTTATAGAGTGAGTTGAGTTAGTTATGATGCCATGTGGTCTAACATGTATTTAATGCAGATTATTGATGGATTTCGAGGTCAAAGTCAAGGATCCAGTGGTCAAATGGTAGCAATAACTAGAAGTAGAGAGAGGAGAGGACTTATAGGAGGGAATTCCCCTCATTTATTACTCCTCACTTTGAATTCCCTTCATTTAGCTCAGAGTACAAGCAATCGAATCGTGCACTAGAAGGCAGCTGAGCAAGTGGAGGATGACTGATAGTTATCTTGAGTTTTGGGAGCCAAGCCTCCCTGATTTTAAGGAAGATATTGGTAGCTTAATATGTATAAGTAAAGAGGCCTAGGGCCTCACTAGAGTCATATTTGTTCTTACGTAAACTCTGCTCAAATTTCGAGCTTATTATTTTGTGACAGTTTCATGTAAACTTGCTATTTTTTTTAATAATGAAGACGGAATCCTTTTTAGCTAGCACTAAGTTACCTTATAGGGCTGATTCTCTTGGTTTAGGGCCCAATCCAAGCATCCAATCTTCCCTTTACTTCTATTTGTATGCTTTAATTCAGTTTGTAGATCAATTTGTTGTTAGATGTATTTCTTTTATGGTTAAGAATAGGTTTCTTTTGGTGATTTAGTAGTTTGCTTTCATTTGTACATTTTGTAGTAGGTTAAGAAGCGATAAGAAAAGATTCAAAAGGCTAGCAATAGTTCCTTGGCCTCTCTTCCTCCCTTTGGGACAATGATTTGAGGCAAAGACTCTCTTGCTGCCCTAGAAACACAAATTTTCCTCATTCATAGGACTTCTAGTGTTTGCAGCTTTTTTGTAGAATAATAGTCCAGCTTTTCTTTGCTTTAGATCTTATTTATCATGCTCTCTTCCTGATTTACAATACTCCTTTTCCATGCTTTCCTTTCTTGCAGTATTTCTCAGTATTTCCTTCCATAGATCATAGTTTAGAATATTTTAATGCAAAACTCTATTTCTCTAGATGCACTCATTTCATTGCTTGCTTGATATTCTTGGTTAATTGTCAGTTTCTATGCAATAGATCTCTTCCATTAGTAGACCAGCTTATCAACAATCACATCCCCCATCTGATCCATGCCGTACAGGTCTCACAAACCTCACCTTAATTCTGCCTTAGTTTCCTTCATTTTTCATAGGACTTCTTCCTCTCTCCTTAAGAAAATCCAATCATCTTTCTCTCTCCTAGTGATTCATGGTGGACCTTAGGTAGTCTAACACCTAACCCCAACCTTCATCCACCTTTTCTACCCACACTCACACCCTCAAAATAGCGGAAATTCCTCTCAGCATCCTCCTGTAGACCTCCTGTAGTTTCCCTGTGTCCTCCTGTAGTTTTTCTTGTAGGCTTTCTTTTGAAGTCCGAGTGTGGGAAAAGCCTCTCGAAGGCCACATACGACCTCCTAGGACCCATATACACCATCTTCCATCCTCCCAAGCTCAAAAACCACCCTTCAAAGCCACTTGTTCATTGCCACACTTACACGGTAAATTAGATGCATGTCAAATTCACATAAAAACATATAAAAATCCAAAAATATGTTTCTTGCTTATTTACTTCCAGAAATAGCATGGTTAGATGTTGTTTTCTTTCTTGAGTAGGTAATGGCATTTCTTTCATGGTTTTCATAGTGTTTTTGGACAAATTAGAATTAGCTTGTTAATTAGGGTTTACTAGATCTTGCTTTACAATCCAGTCTTTTTTTCGTTTCTGCAATTAGAATAGCTTCTGTAGAGTAATATTTCTTTCCTTCATCATACATAGAGCTTCTTCTAAGATCCATAGAAGCTGGCTTGAGCTCCTAGTGATCTTGCGCCGGCTGACCAAGTGACAACCTAGAGTGAGAACTCGTACTTGTGCATACAATACCGACGCTTCCAAGTTTGTTACGAACTATTGGCTTGATAAGAGTAAAGTTGGTAGCCCAAGATGTGCAACATTCTTACTGCAATATTGGTGCTCACCACTCCATTTTTGAGGAAGCATCAGAGTATTATTTGATTACTACTTTCTTCTATTTTCTATTACAGCATCCTGCCAATAGTTTGTTTCGGAAAAAGTAGACTAATCATTTCCGTTCTTTCAGTTTTGCATTTCCTTGCTTTCCTTTTCAATTCTCCAAATTTTATTTCGACAAAAGTAGACTAGTCATTTCCTTTCTTTTAGTTCTGCATTCCCTTACTTTCCTTTTCAATTCTACAAATTTCCATTCAGCAAGTTAATTTCAGCTAGTTGCAACTTGTTTTATCAATTTCAGTTTTTGTAGGTACTGTTGGATACCTATACCAATAGGTTTCATATTTCATGATGGGCAAATTCAAATGCCAAATATGCTCTTCTTTGTTGATACAAAGATCCCATATTTCCAAGGAAAGGCAAGGTGTGTACATGCCTTCATGTTTATTAAATTTTGATGGATGGTCCAACAGTCTAATCTGG
>APFE031193797.1:1490-34650 GCA_000404065.3 Pinus taeda | reverse complement strand
CCCCCCCTCTAACCCCCGATTCACTACGTAGGTTAGTCGTGGAAAGAATATAACACAACCCAACAACTACAACCCCAACCAAGTCACCTCCATACCTTCTTGGGCCCCCCCTGCTTATCCTTCTTGGTCCACGCCTCATCCTTTGTCCTTCACATCTCAATATCATGCCCAAACGTCCACCCATTCATTTCAATCCTATGCTTAGCCACAACCTCAATGGAATGCACCTCATCAGGGGTGAAGACCCCAATACAACTCTCTTCCCACTCTTCTGCCTCCACCACCTACCCAACCACAACCGTTACCTTCTGCTCCACCAAGGCAACCCCAAATGCTTGCCCATCTGTTAGTGTCGGTATCTTCATCCCTCCATCAATGATCAAATTTCTCTTTTGCATGTATGTTAGGTGTCCCATCTGATTAGCTGCATTACATTAGGTCATGGATCAACTGATGGTAGTGGTTCATTTTCAATTTCCCTCATGGTATTTACCTGCTAGCATGTTTTCACATGTTCAGGTCATTTACTATCATTTTATTTCATTCCATTTACCAAAATAAGTTTTAGGGTTTTAGGTCTCACTAGGTCTAGGGTTTTCCACCATGGTCATAAAAAGAAACTGAATAAAAGGTTGGCAAGAAAATGAGGAGGTTTTATAAGTTCATAAAATTACAAATTTACTGATGATATGCTTCATAAAGGGTTTTTACCTCAAAACTCTGTCTTGAGGTGAAAACAGGGTTTTTTCCATTTCATGTACAAATTTTATGTAATTTTAATGTTTTTATATGTAATAAGCTCCAGCTACTACCCTTGGTCACCTTGCCAACTCCAGCCACTGCAAGAAACAAAAACATCAATGCATTAGTTCATCAAGTGATCAAGAAGAGTCAAACTGCAAAATGAAAAACAAAGTTTTTTAAAGCAAAGTGAATAAGACTTTAGAAAGTGGGTTTGTTAAATGAAAAATAAAATCCAAGGGGGTATAAAGCTGTTCTTTGGTTTGAAAGTCTTCATTTTGTGCAAGAGAGTGAGCTAAAAGGAAAAAATCAGGTCTTAGGAGAAAGAGGCAAAATTGAGAAAAAAACTGGAAATTTCACCAGCGCTACGCACCTGGCACAGGTTTTGCACTGAGATTTGGTCATGCGCTACACATACAAAGTGCACTATGCACCTGCCTATTGAGCTTCAAATCAAATTTCATCGCCTTCCTCTACCTCCAAATTCACAATTAACCTCTCAACAAGTAAGTGAAGCCTCTCATCCTATCTAATAATCAATTTTTCATCAGTGGTGGTGATTTTCATGTCAAAAATACTAAACCCTAGCTATCTCTAAATTGGCTTGCAAAATTTGGATAGGGTATTGTCTTTTGCTATTTTTATTCCCCTTTTATCATCTTCCTACACCCCATTCCCTTACACTAAATTTCCCTAAATCCTTTCCTCTTTCCCTTTCCCAAAGTTATTGGCACTCATTCCCTATATAGAACCCTAACCCTATACTCTCCTAGAACCCTAATTCCCATTTCCTATTCCCTCATTACATTCTTTCCACCATCAAAACCCTCATCTACAATCATAATATCAGTCAATCCCTCATTTCCAAAAGGAAAAACAACAGTCACTTCGTACATACATTCCTCACCCTCATACTATAAAAATCTCTTCATACTCATCATTTTTCACTCCAAATTTGTAAGTATGGAGACAGACTCTACATCTGAGAGGGATGATGAAACTGTTAGTGATTCTTCCTAAGAAGATCATGTACCAAAAAAACCACATAAAGGAGGAAAGCATATTCGAGAGGAACCCACCACTCTCACAGAGTTACTTGCTTTCCCTCTTGCAGTGACCTATTTTAAACATCAATATTGTTATCAATTTTGTGAAATGGTGGAGAGGGTGAAATATTATTGTGAGCTTGCTAGATTATTTGTTCTTCATATTCACAATGGCCAGGTGAACCTAGCTGGTGCCTCTTTCACCTTGACACCTGAAACCATTGCAGCAGCAACAGACATCCCTAATGTGGGTGAATAGTGGAATAAGGGGCAACATGTAGGCGAAGAGCATTACGAGCCTTACATCAAGGCTAGTTATCAGAGGCAAATCAGCAAAGTCTTCCCTTTCAAATACTTGCAAGATATTTATGCTCCACTCATGAAAATCATCATCAAGTATTTTACCTGTGAGGGGAGGTTTTCTCGTCTATATGCATACCATGTCAAATTACTAATGCATTTCACAAGAGTGAGGATGATGAACCTCCCATACTTTATATGTAGGCATATTGAGAACATGGCTCTATATGTACAAAGGAAACCTCTTCCTCAATAGTTCATTAGCATTCACCATTTCTCATTGATTAAAATTGTTGTTTTGCATCAGCCAAGCTTGCTGAATATTTCATGGGATACCTTCATTGCACATGAGGTCTTCAAAGGCCCTCAGGTGACTCCATTGATGCTTCATGAGACTAAAACTACAGCTGTGCCAGTGTTTTTCACTTATGAGAAAGGCACCAGGAGAATTTTTGTAGCTGCCAAACGAGTACTATCTCCACTAGGGGTGGAAGGGGTCTCGTTTTATTCACTAGACCATAGGAAAATGCTAGCTTCACCTGGGGTGAAAGGGGATTTTCCTTCTTCTTTAGCCGAATAAGTACAGGAAAAAGGTAAAGGAAACAAGTAGGTGCATGATGAAGGCCATACTGAAGGGCAAGACTGATTTTGTCTTGGTTGAGGAGCATGATAGTGATTTGGGTCCTCAAAGCTCAAAACAGAAAGATATGATCATCAAAGAAAAAGAGGCTGAAATACAAGCCTTGTCACTTGACCTTGAGAGGGCCAAATGGATCATTAGCTTCCTTGAGCAAGAGAACAAGTGACTGGAGGACTAAAAAACTATCATGGAGATGCAAGCAATTAGAGAAAACAGGCAAGTGGCAAAAAGAAGGAAAATCAAAATGACACCCCTTGAGCAAGAAATTGGGGCTGACCGGGAACCATGGTTAGAGAAGAAAAAAACTCACTTGGAGAAATTGCCTGAGAGAGCTAACAATGAGAAGAAAATGTTGTGCCATATGGCCTATTACTACTTAACCCAAAATAAAATTTGCAAAACAAGGGTGAAGAGGTTAAAGGCCAAACTAAAGAGAGCTTTGAGAAGCAAAAAGGAGAAGGATAAGCTCAATATCTTGGATGAAGCATCATTGGCCCAACATGTCACATAAAAAGGATCACTCAAGCCAAATTTCAAGAAATTTGGTGAAGTTTTTGGCATTGTTTGAATTTTTGAGGCAAAAAACAGGTTTTTTCAACAGGTGCGTAACGCCACCAGCGCTACGCTTTTGATGGGGGCCTCCATTTGCAAAAAAAATTACATTTTTGGAATTAGCATGAAAAGTTATGCATGATTAGAAATGGCTGAGAATTTTTGACAAGTTCTGGACCTCCAAAAGAGCCAAAAACACCCAAAAAATGCCCTCTCTTGCCAGTTTTTTTCCACACAGGAAGCAGTCTTGGCAGATTGCATTTCTGGATGGGAAAATGGACTCCAAATCAAAAGATTCACGTTTTCCCACAATGTATACTCACCAGGCTTTCCAATGAATTATTTTTCACATGATTTGGACTTTGGGAAGCCTTCCAAAGCTGGCCTAGAAAAAGCACTACGCATAGGATCAATGGCCTTACGCATAGGAGAAAAATTTGCCAGTTTTGCTTGTTTGCTCAGAATTTCGCCTAGTTTTCTACCAGTTTGACTTTTTATTCTCTCTTTGGTAAATTCATGATGTAATATGATGTAACTTGATGAACTATGATGCAAAAATGATGAAAAATGACTTAAGGAGGTAGATACATCAATTAGAGTTGTTTTGATGATGAATGAATCAGTTTCCATAGTTTTAGAGGCAAGCTATTCCATAGTTTAGATCCTGTTGAAATAGCTCCTTGACTCATGGATTCGACCCTTGATGGCTAGCATAGGTGGTTTGATGCCTATATCTGGTACTTTCTTAGTCATTTGTCAAGGTTGGACTCTTGTGGGTGCATTGAGCTACTTTGTACATCACTTTTTCAGTTTGGCAAGGAAATGAACTAGGATTTTGCAACATTTTGTGGGATTCTTGTGCTAATGTGAATTAGCATTGTTTTCTCATCTATTGTTCAGTTTATCTTATGTGTATATGTTCCATCATCTCTCTTTTACTGCATAACTAAATGAATCAAGTTTAAAGGGTAGAATCCATTGGTGTTCCAGTGCTCTGCCTTGGGGTTTATTTAGTTTTAAATGTTTTCTGTTGTTTGAAGAGGACTCATTACATTTACATGCCCTATTCAACTCCTCACTAATCTTTAGACTCACCATCACATTCATTTCAATGTGCTAAAACACTTGCCTACCTCGCCCCACATAAACCTCTATAAATCTGAGTTGATTTCCGAGACCCAAAGCTGTCTTCCCCATCTGATCCAGCAACCAACCATTAAAATCAAACAAAATCCTTTGAGCAAACATACCTAGCCTAAAATTAGTATTCTTATCAGTCATCTCAAGCATTACTTGCCATATTTTCTTTGAGATTGACAAGGAGAGAGTCCTCTCCCGACCTGGTAGGGCTAGCTACTAGGTTAAGCATGGTTTGATGTTACCCTAGACTTGCCTTTCTCAGCCTAAGGTAGATTTAGGCCCTAACATAGTGGCGACCATACTGGGGAAGAATTGAAAAATATTGCCCGAGTGCATTAAACAATTCTATTTTGGATGATGAGTTTAGAATTCAATAGGCTGACAAGATTGTAATGTCAATTTGAATTTTGGGAATAATTAAACACACTGGTTTCTAGATGATACACCAGGGCCAATCTTGATCTTGATCCTCCTCCTATGTATGAAAACCCAAATCTGATTCCAATAATTCTATGGCAAGAAAGTTCTGTGATACCGATTTTCAGATCTCACTCATGCCCAGTTGTTTTTGAATATCTCTGTTCGATGAACATTTTTATCTATCTTTGTTTGAAACTAAATATGAAAGTGTAGTTGGTGCTATTGTTCTAAATCCAGATTTTGTCTAATATCTTGAAACTGAAAGGGTAATTATATCAATTGATGCTTATATTTTGAATCTTCAAACTTCTATTGTGGCTACCAATATTCCCGAGTTCTTGGAATCTACATTTGCTACTCTTGGTTCATTTGTTGTTTTGTATAGTTTAGAAATTCCTACTGAATCTCCTTTCATCCCCACTCTTCCCTTGTAGCCCACCATATTTGATCATAGATCTACTATCTCGTCTCCCCCATCAACCCCTTCAACACCTCAGACATCTAGCATTTCTTCACGTCCTTTGACACCTCATACACCCATCACATCGACTGCTATCATTATTCCAACTCCTCCTACATCCCCAAGGCCAGTTTCAAATCCACCTCGAGCAATGGCTTCCAAATATGCACCTCTCATTTTGCCACAGAACTTGGATGCCATGCCTAATGATTACCAAAGTAAAATTCCATTGTTTGATGCTACCCAAGGTATCAAAACACAACAGCATGTTGATAGGATGAGCGATTTCTTTGATCTTCATGAGCTAGATGCAGAGAATGTGAATATGAGATTATTTGTGCAAAATTTTGGAGGCGAAGTGTGAAAGTGGTTCAGAGCACTGCCCACGGGAACTATCAATACATTAGCAATTCTTCATAGACAGTTTCTGGATCGTTGGGAGGTAAATAAAATTCCACTCCAAATTCTTTCCGGGTATGAAAACATAAAGAGGAATGTTGGTGAAAGTGTCTAGGATTATTGTGTTAGATTGAATATTGTTTATAATACTATTCCGACTGATATCAAGCCACCAATGGGGCTGGCTTTGATAAAATTTCCTGATGGCTTTGATCTTGACATGGCATATCAATTGAGAGAAATAGAACTGGCTGTGTTGGAGGATATGCAGAAAATTGCAGTGAGTGTGGAGGAAAATCTGCTGGCTAAGAGAGATAGAACAAAGACCAAGAAGAAGGTGACCATAAAGGAAGAAGCTTCTTCCTTAGATCATTTGCTTTGCAAAATTGAGAAGATGTTTGATAGGTTAAGCATTGCAGATAAGCCTAAGACACAGGTCAGAAACCCAAATTTCCATGGTCAACAGCAACCATAGTTCAGGATTAAATAATAGGAGCAAAGAGTGTAAGATCAAACAACTCAGCAACAAGTCAAGACACTATTACAACATAATTATGTCCATGGCATGGAATCAGATGATGATGAGAATCCAATAGGAGAGGAGAATCACTTTTTTACACTAGGTGGGTTGCCAATTTATGTCACAGAGGATGAGGAGTATTTGTTGGAAATAATACTGAGAGGGGGGGGGGTGGGGGTGAATCAGTATTATCAAATTCTTTTCAATATGTCTTCTTGATTTATACTTAATTTAATCTTGTATGTTAGTACCATATAATAATGAGAACATGAACAAGAAAAACAGATAGTCACACCAAAGAACACTAGATATTAAGGTGGAAACCCAATGGGGTGAAAACCACCTGCTGCAATATGTCTCTATCTTCTTTCAATTAGAAACTTCTTTTACAATGATTTTTTACTGGTGTAGTCCTTTACCAGTATGCAGGCTGCAACCTGCAGAGAGCTACAACTCTCTCTCATTTTCTAGTCTCTCCTGGAAGGGAGCTACAACTCCCTTAGCTCTTTTACTTCTTTAAGGACCATGTTTCATGAATTTTCAAACTGAATCCAAGAAGATCAAATAATCATCAAGTACATGCAAATCACCCAGTCTCCTTATACAATAAAACAATGAATCACCCAACTCTTCAAAATGTTGTAAACAGAAAAGAATACCAGAAATCTAAACCCAAAATTATGCAGCAATAGATAAATGGCAGTCAACAAATGTTTCAAGATAAGTCCGCAAATTCACCAATAGCAGCCTACGTATATCCACAGCTCTTCTGAGACTAAACTGCGCAGATCCGCACTGGTGGTTCTTCTCCTCTACGTACTTCTTCTTAGGTCTGCACTCTTACTGTCTGTCAGACACGTACCTCTGCACTGTTCCTTTTCCTGCACTGCATACCTCGCACTTCTCCTTTTGCAGCTCTGCATGTGGCCCGCACTGCGCGTTCTCCTGCGCTGCGTACCACGCACTACGCCTTTCTCTGCACTGCGTACCCCCGCACTGTACCTTTTTCTACACTGCTTACCCCCGCACTGCACCTTCGGATCGCCTGCGGACTTCAGATTAGGGCAAAATTATCAGTCCTCTAATGTGTCACAATCAGTCAGATCCACCGATCTGCTCATGCGCTCGAGAGATCATGACTTATCAATAGATTCGCCTTAAGTTTTCTCCTTGATTTAGATCTAGCTTTTAAAATCAATCACCAAAATTTCAGATCTTAAGATATTCGAATTTCACAAGTGTTTGGCCAAGAGATATCCTTTCATTTTTATAGGCAAGCCTTTCACAATACCATGGTCCAAAACCATAATAACACAATACCATGAACCCAATACCTTGGATCAATATTTTTAGATGCAGTACCACGGACCAAAACCATATGATCAAAAACTGTCAGACTAATACCATGAGCCATTCAAGAAGATTCCCACGTGCACGTGCTTTTATGCATTGGTGAGAGTGAAACTGGGGTCCACACCTTCTAAACGGAGCACATGTGTGCATGTCCACACCCCTTGGACGGTGTACCTGCGGGTCTGCAACTTCATCTAGGATTATCTGCGGGTGTCTTAATTTCCATGATTTTGAGTGCCTGTGAGGTCTGCCATTAGAGTGAGTTGCCATCAAGTACAACACCTGTGCCATAGTACCAAACCATAATCATAATGCCAACAGTATTTAGAAAGCCCGACAGTACAGAAAGATGAATATTTTGTATTAGCAAATGAAATAGTCCTAGAAGAAGAATCAGATGAATATTAGAGGGGATATATGAATGCACTCACAGTGCAGCAAAGACAGTATTCACTTAGGAGCAGGGATGTTCCAATGAATCCAATTCAAAAGCGGAAGGAAGAAGCACCACCAAAGAGTGATTCTCCAAATGTTCAGAAAAAATAAAAGGAGCTAGCAGATCCTACTTCTAGCAAAGTACAATCAGCAAATGAAAAGTCAAATCAGCCAAGTGCAGTAAAGGAGAAGTCTGAAAAGAAAGATGCTTCGGTCAAAGAGGTAGGAAAAACTACATCCTTTAGCTTAGAGAATGAGATTGCTAAGTTAAAAGTGTTGATACCTTTTACTGAATTAATGAAGAATACCAATTATAAAAGTCAAGTGTCAAATATTTTGAATCTAGATCCCCTGTCTGATATGGTTAATGTGGAAGATGACCAACCCGAGCTTATCTTTGGTTTGGCATTAGAAGGCCAATCTGAGGATAGTGATGTCGCCCCTTTTTACGTCAGCCTTAGATTGCTTGATTATGTCTTGCACAATGCCATGTTTGATTCAGGAGCATCTCACAACTTGATGCCAAAGGCAATTATGGAAAAATTGGGTTTGGACATCACTCGCAAGTATCATGATCTTTATTCCTTTGATTTTGGTAGGGTAAGATGTATTGGTCTCATTAAAGATTTGGTTGTGACTTTAGATCAGATTCCAGCAAAGAATGTTTTCATGGATGTAGTTATGGGTGACATTCACCCTAGGTTTTCGCATGCTTTTGTCTAGGTCATGGGGTGCAAAACTCAAAGGGATATTGTAGTTAGATTTCTCCTATGCCACTATTCCCATGTTTGGTCAGTTGAGGAAATTATATAGGGAGAAAAATATGAAGTATATGATCACAAGCAAGGAGAAACCTTTGAATCATCCAATTAATTATGTACATATAGATTTAAAATCTTTTGTTCTTTATTCTGACAGTGGTTTTAATGATGTAAATAGTCAAATAGTTGAAGTCGAAGATATTCCAGAGATAACAGAAAATTTCAGAGCAGTACTTCATCAAGAGAGACAAAGGCTTGAAAGTACTGTTGAACAGCCAACATTCCACCAATAGTAGAAAATTGATGGACAACAGCCAAAGGTAGAAGAGAACGGAGAATTACAACACTTGGAGGAAGAAGCCGGTTTGTGGAGTATGGATTTTGATGGAGTAGTAGGTAAGGATGGTGCAGGAATTGGTATTTGGATACGGAACCAAGTTTTTCTACCAAATAAAGTCCCGAGTAATGTAAGATTTTGTTCATATAAATTGGCTTTTGATTGTTCCAATAATGAAGCCGAATATGAGGCACTAACTGCAGGATTGAAAACCCTCAAAAAGTTGAATGCAAAGAGAATTTCAGTTTATGGTGACTCCGAATTAGTAATCAAACAAGTCAAGGGTGAATACCAAGCCAAACATCCTCGAATGAGGGCTTACCATAATGCGGTTTTAGATATTTTGAGGTTGTTTCCAGATCATACTTTGACCTGTGTCCCTCATGCACAAAATTTTATTTTAGATTCCCTTGCTACAACTGCAAGTAACTTAAAGATCCCAATGAATTCAAAAAATAAGTTTGAAATTCATGTGAAGCATCGCCCAGCTGTCCCTGATAATCTAAGATATTGGCAGGTGTTTCAAGATGACAAAGAGATTGAAAATTTTCAACAAAATGAAGGCAAACATAAGGAAATTTCTATAGATGGTGAGCAAGATGATGATGAACCTGAAATAGAGGTAAATCAGATGGAAGTCTTACAGTTGAAAGACAATGTCATCCCTAAAGGCCTTATACCTTTAGAGGAATTATTTGATCAAGATGATGTAGCCCAAAAACCAAGCTTAGTGCCGACCAAGAAGAGAGTTGAAGATGTGAATATCATAACAGAAAAAATCCAAAGATGGTGAAGTTGTCAAAGACATTACCTCCTCAAGTGAAAGCTAAATACATTAGTTTACTATCTTCATTTAGTGATGTATTTCCATGGGACTATATAGATTTGAAGGAGTACGATAAAAGTATAATTCAGCATATCATTCCAATCAAGCCAAACCATAAGCCATTTTGCCAGAAGTTGAGAAGGATAAATCCAAAGTTGCTGCCATCAATAGAAAAAGAGGTGAATCGATTGTACAACGCTAGTATAATCGTTCCGATCAAATTTTTAGATTGGATCTCTAATTTGGTACCCATGCGGAAGAAGACATGTGAGATTAGATTGTGCATTGATTTCAGAAATTTGAATAAGGTGTCTTTCAAAGATAATTATCCATTGTCGAAAATGGACCACATACTCCAAAGAGTAGTTGGGGCATCTCGTATCTCACTGCTCAATGGGTATTCCGCCTACAATCAAATTTTAGTCCATGAAGATGTCAGGGACAAGACAACATTCACCACTCCATGGGGAACATTCCACTATGCCAAGATGTCATTCGGTTTAAAGAATGCTGGTGCAACATTTCAGCGCACCATGGACATCGCCTTCGCAAATGAAAAAGATGTGTTTCCAGTAGTGTATCTTGATGATTTGGTTGTCTTTTCAAATTCAAATGAGGAGCATCTTTACCATCTAAAAATTGTTTTCAGCGTTGTATAAAATATGGAATATCACTCAATCCCAAAAGGAGCTTGTTTTCCATAGACGAGGGGAAGCTTCTCGGTCACATAATATCAAAGGAAGGCATTTGCATCGATCCTGCTCGAGTGGAAGCCATTCAAAAAATTGTTTTTCCTCATAGTAAGAAAGAGATCCAAGAATTTAAAGGTAAGATGAACTTCTTACATCGTTTTGTGCCAAATCTAGCTGAACACTTGAGGGAAATTACAAATATGTTGAAGAAAGATAGGGTGGTCAGGTGGACTAAAGAAGCTATGAAGTCTTTCAACTTGGTAAAGTTGGCTCTTTCTTCAGCTTTGATTTTAATTAGCCTGGATTATTCCTAGGATTTCATATTATTTTCATTTGCCTCTGAACATAATATGGCAGTAGTTCTAATGCAGAAAAGAGACTAGCTTGAAAATCCAATTGCCCTTTTCAGCAGGACAATAAGAGATGATGTCTTAAAATATAACATTATTGAGAAGCAGGCTCTTGCCTTGGTTAAAGCTTTGAAAGATTTATGGGTATATATTCTGCACTCTCATATTCTTGCTTATGTCCCTAACGTAGCTGTCAAAGATGTTTTGGGACTAACAGATCTTGAAGGGAGACGAGGCAAATGGATAGCAGCTTTGTTAGAATATGACTTGGAGATAAAGCCACCAAAGCTAATCAAGGGGTAGGGTCTAGCAAAATTGATGGTGGAGTCTAGTTTGCATGCATTGGACATAAACCTGATTGCTGCTATGTTTGAAGAAGATGAAGATAGTTCGTTTGTTCAGGTATCTGAAATTTTTCTCCATTCTCCTTGGTATTTAGATATTGTATATGTGTTTCAACACCTTTCACTACCATCGGGGAGGGCTAAAAATAAAGGTAGAACACTGAAACTGAAGGCTACTAGATTTTGAATTATGAACAATGCACTTTATTAGAAAGATCCCGTAGGCATTTTGCTGAATTGTTTGGTCGAGGAGGAAGCAAAACAGGTCATGAATTATTTTCACGAGGGATACTGTGGAGGTCACCTATTTTGGAAGACAACGGCTAACAAAATTTTGAGAGCGAGGTACTATTGGCCTACCCTCATTGCTGATATTTATAAAACTGTCACAAGCTGTCATGAATGCCAGGTCTTTTAGGGAAGGAGAAAGTTACAACCTCTACCTCTCAAGCCAGTCAAAGTTAGTGCTCCGTTTCAGCAGTGGGGCCTCGATTTTTTTGGAGAGATTCATCCCACATCTTCAACTCAGCACAACTGGATCTTAACAATGACATATTGTTTTACAAAATGGATTGAGGCAATCCCCACTTGGCAGGCCACAAACTTGGTAATAATTCAGTTTCTTGAAAATAATATTTTGTCACTTTTTGGCTCTCCTAACAAACTGATTACATATAACGCAACAACTTTCAAGTCCAAAAAGATGATTGATTTTTGTAGAAAATACAAAATGACCTTGGGACATTCTACTAGATATTATGCACAAGGTAACAAATTGGCTGAATCTTTGAACAAATCATCGGTCAACATCATAAAAAAGCTGTGGGAAACAAACAAAAAGAGTTGGCATAAGAAATTGGTTAATGCACTATGGGCAGATAGAGTAAGCCAGAAGAATTCAATCGGCATGTCTTCATTTGAGATTGTATATGGTATTGACATGGTGTTCCCGACATCTCTCGTAGTCCCGGTTGTAAAACTTCTACAGGAAGCTGGCGGCGAGGAAGATCATTTTTAGCGAAGAATAAGCCAAATGATCCATTTACAACAGACGAGAGAGGAAGTTTTTCAGAATACCTTCAGGTTGCAAGAGAGAATTAAGAAGATTTATGATCAGAAGGAAAAGGTGGACAAATTTCAGATTGAAGACATAGTGCTAAAGTGGGACGCTAGAAACGAGGATAAATCCAAACACGGAAAGTTCAAGAATTTGTGGAAGGGACCATATAGAATTGCTGCATATCGAGGTAAAAATTCTTTCCTACTCAAAGAAATGAACAGAGAAGATTGTCCAGGAGGGCTGGTCAGTGGTCGACTACAGAAACGGTATTATCTTTGAAAAATTTTCGCCTCTCACATTTTGTCATTGTACATACCATTTCATTTCCTTCATTGCAGAGTATGTACTGTCATCATTCATTTAGTTTGGGGCTCGAAGTGAAGGCTATAAAGCTGAATGTTTGGTTTTAGTCTTTGGTTATTTAATGTTAGTTGTTTGAGTTAGTTTTGAGTCAATCCTTGTAACGAGTCAGTTTTGAGTCAAGATATTGGTTTAGTTTTCTGAAGTTATTGACTCCATCTTGCCCAATAGATGAAGGCACTGGTCTGTTTTTCCATAGATCTATGGTTCTTGCCACCTCCCAGGAGCTACCATCCCCATTGAAGCCAATGTTAGTGTCGGTATCTTCATCCCTCCATCAGTGATCAAATTTCTATTTTGCATGCATGTTAGGTGTCCCATCTAATCAGCTGCATTCCATTAGGTCATGGATCAACTAATGGCAGTGGTTCACTTTCAATTTCCCTCAGGGTATTTACCTGCTGGCCTATTTTCACATGTTCAGGTCATTTACTATCATTTTATTTCACTCCATTTACCAAAATTAGTTTTATGGTCTTATGTCTCACTAGGTCTAGGGTTTACCACCATGGTCATAAAAAAAATCTCAATAAAAGGTTAGCAGGCACATGAGGAGGTTTTATAAGTTCATAAAATTACAAATTTATTGATGATATGCTTCATAAAGGGTTTTTACCTCAAAACTCTATTTTGAGCTGAAAACATGGTTTTTTCCATTTCATGTACAAATTTTATGTTTTTATATGTAATAAGTTCCAGCGACTGCCCTTGGTCACCTTGCCAACACCAGCCACTGCAAGAAACAAAAACATCAATGCATTAATTCATCAAGTGATCATGAAGAGTCAGATTGCAAAATGAGAAAAAAAGTTTTTAAAGCAAAGTGAATAAGACTTTAGAAAAGTGGGTTTGTTAAATGAAAAATTAAAGCCAAGGGGATATAAAGCTCTTCTTTGGTTTGAAAGTCTTCATTTTGTGCAAGAGAGTAAGCTAAAAGGAAAAAATTAGGTTTTGGAAGAAAGAGGAAAAATTGAGTAAAAAACTGGAAATTTCACCGGCGCTATGCACCTGCCTAGCGCTATGCACCTAGCGCAAGTTTTGCATTGAGATTTGGTCGTGCGCTACACATACAAAGTGCGCTACACTCCTGGGAGGTAGTGCTACGCACCTGCCTGTTGAGCTTCAAATCAAATTTCATCGCCTTCCTCTACCTCCAAATTCACAATTAACCTCTCAACAAGTAAGTGAAGCCTCTCATCCTATCTAATAATCATTTTTTCATCAGTGGTGGTGATTTTCATGTCAAAAACAGTAAACCCTAGCTATCTATAAATTGGCTTGCAAAATTTGCATAGGGTATTGGCTTCTGCTATTTTTATTCTGCTTTGATCATCTTCCTACACCCCATTCCCTTACACTAAATTTCCCTAAATCCTTTCCTCTTTCCCTTTCCCAAAATTATTGGAAATCATTCCCTATTACAGAACCCTAACCTTATACATTCCCAAAACCCTTATTCCCATTTCCTATTCCCTCATTACATTCTTTCCACCATCAAAACCTTAATCTATAGTCATAATATCAGTCAATCCCTCATTTCCCAAAGGAAAAACAGCAGCCACTTCATACATACATTCCTCACCCTCATACTATAAAAATCTCTTCATACTCATCATTTTTCACTCCAAATTTGTAAGTATGGAGACAGACTCAGCATATGAGAGGGATGATGAAACTATTAGTGATTCTTCCCAAGAAGCTCATGTACTAAGAAAACCACATAAAGGAGGAAAGCATATCTGGGAGGAGCCCAGCACTCTCACAGAGTTACTTGCTTGCCCTCTTTCAGTGACCTGTTTTAAACATCAATCTCATTATCAGTTTTGTGAAATGGTGGAGAGGGTGAAATATCATCATAAGCTTGCTAGATTATTTTTTCTCCATCTTCACAATGGCCAGGTGAACCTAGCTGGTGTCTTTTTCACCTTGACACCTGAAACCATTGCTGCAGAAACAGGCATCCCTAATGTGGGTGAACAGTAGAATAAGTGGCAGCATGTGGGAAAAGAGAATTATGAGCCTTACATCAAGGATAGTTATCAGAGGCAAATCAACAGTGTCTTCCCTTTCAAATACTTGTAGGATCTTTATGCCCCACCCATGAAAGTCATCATCAAGTATTATACCTATGAGGGGAGGTTTTCCCGTCTATATACATACCATGTTAGATTGCTGATGCATTTCACAAGAGTGAGGATGGTGAACCTCCCAGACTTTATATGCAAGAATATTGAAAAGATGGCTCTATATGTGCAAAGGAAACCTCTTCCTCAGCATTTCAGTAGCATCTACCATTTCTCATTGATTACAATTGTTGTTTTGCATCAACTAAGCTTGCTGAATATTTCATGGGATCCCTTCATTGCACATGAGGTTTTCAAAGGCCCTCAAGTGACTCCATCGGTGCTTCATGAGGAAGGAGGGCCTTCAAACCAGCCGAATGTTAATGACACTAAAACTATATCTATGTAGTGTTTCTCACTTATGAGAAAGGTACCAGGAGACTTTTTGCAACTACCAAACGAGTACTATCTCCACCAGGGGTGGAAGGGGTCTCGTTTTCTTCACTGGACCACAGGAAAATGCTATCTTCACCTAGGGTGAAAAGGGCTTTGCCTTCTTCTTCCACTGAACAGGTATAGGACAAAGATAAAGGAAAGCAACAGGTGCATGATGAAGGCCCTATTGAAGGGCAAGACAGAGATTTTGTCTTGGTTGAGAAGGATGATATTGATTTGGGCCCTAAAAGCTCAAAACTCAAAGATATGATCATCAAAGAAAAAGAGGTTGAAATCCAAGCCTTGTCACTTGACCTTGAGAGGGAAAAATGGATCATTACCTTCCTTGAGCAAGAGAACAAGTGACTAGAGGACAAACAAACTATCATGGAGCTGCAAGCAATTAGAGAAAACTGGCAAGCAGAAAAAAGAAGGAAAATCAAAATGACACCCCTTGAGCAAGAAATTGAGGCTGACCGGGAATCATGGTTAGGAAGGACAAACATTCACTTGGATAAATTTCTTGAGAAAGCTAACAATGAGAAGAAAATGTTGCACCATATGGCCTATCACTACTTAACCCAAAATAAAATTTGCAAAATAAGGGCGAAGAGGTTAAAGGCCAAACTAAAGAGAGATTTGAGAAGCAAAAAGGAGCAAGATAAGCTCAAGATCTTGGCTAAAGCATCATTGGCCCAACATATCACATAAAAAGGATCACTCATGCCAAATTTCAAGAAATTTGGTGAAGTTTTTGGCATTTTTTGAATTTTTGAGACAAAAAACAAGTTTTTTCAACCAGTGGCACTACACTTTTGATGGGAGCCACCATTTGCAAAAAACTTTAATTTTTTGGAATCAGCATGAAAATTTATGCATGACCAGAAATCTGAGATATTTTGACAAGTTCTAGACCTCCAAAAGAGCCAAAAACACCCAAAAAATGCCCTCTCTGCCACTTTTTTGCCACACAAGAAGTAGTCTTGGGAGATTACATTTTTGGAGGGGGAAATGGATTCCAAATCAAAAACTCCAAGTTGTCCCAGAAAGTAGACTCACCAAGCTTTCTAATGAGATATTCTGAACCTGATTTGGACTTCAGTAAGGCTTCCAAAATTGGCCTATAAAAAGTGCTACGCATAGGATCAGTGACGCTACGCATAGGAGAAAAATTTGCCACTTTTGCCTGTTTGCTCAAAATTTTGCATAGTTTTCTACCAGTTTGACTTTTTCTTCTCCCTTCAGTAAATTCATGATGTAATATGATGTAAATTGATGTAATATTATGTAAAAATGATGAAAAAATACTTAAGGAGGTAGATGCATCAGTTAGAGTTGTTTTGATGATGAATGAATCAGTTTCCATAGTTTTAGAGGCAAGCTGTTCCACTGCCTATTTTTTAGTTCTTAGTTTAGATATTGTTTAAACAACTCCTTGACTCATGGATTCAACTCCCGATGGCTAGAATAGGTGGTTTTATGCCTATATCTTGTACTTTCTTAGTCATTTATCAAGGTTGGACTCTTGTGGATGCATTAAGCTACTTTGTACATCACTTCTGCAATTTGGCAAGGAAATGAACTAGGATTTTGCAACATTTTGTGGGATTCTTGTGGCAATGTGAATTATCATTTTTTTCTCATCTGTTATTTAGTTTATCTTATGTGTATATGTTCCATCATCTCTCTTTTACGGCATAAATAAATGAATCAAGTGTAAAGGGTAGAATCCATTGGTGTTTCAGTGCTCTACCTTGAGGTTTATTTAGTTTTAAATGTTTTCTGCTGTTTGAGGAGGACTCATGACATTTTCATGCCCTCTTCAACTTCTCACCAGTATTTAGACTCACCATCACATTCATTTCAAAGTGCTAAAACACTTTCCTACCTCACCCCACATAAACCTCTGCAAATCTGAGTTAATTTCCTAGACCCAAAGCTGCCTTCCCCATCTGATCCAGCAACCAACCATTAAAATCAAACAAAATCCTCTGAGAAAACATACCTAGCCAAAAATTAATATTCTTATTAGTCATCGCAAACATTACTTGCCATATTTTCTTCGAGAGTGACAAGGAGAGAGCCCTCTCCCGACCTGGTAGGGCTAGCTACTAGGTTAATCATGGTTTGATGTTACCCTAGACCTGCCTTTCTCAGCCTAAGGTAGATTTAAGCCATAACACCATCCAAATCCGAACCCAAACAACAGACAGGATTATCAAGTGTATAGTGGGGTACCATCATGCCCAACTTGTGCTGTGGAGATTCAAGAAATTAAATTGTGATCTGGGAATTTTCTCCCAGATAGTCAGCGTCCACTCAGGGAGGTTGAGGAAGATAGAGAGGAAAGCAAACCTAAAGAAAATCCACCCTTTCCTGAGAGACTATCCATGACTGTCTGACCTACCCCAGAAGAGACTGAACTCCTGGGAGAATTGAAACACTAATGTGTGAAGATACCACTTCTCCAAGCCATAAAAGATGTGCCTATCTACAATAGGTTGATCAAAGAGAAGTTCTTTAGGCATCCATGAAGGCATAAGAGAGATGCCCCAACCATCAATGTCATAGGAAAATTGTCCGACCTGATGTTGGGGCAGATAATCTGTCCAAAATATCTGGATCCTGGAAGCCTACTAGTTGATGTCCACATTAATGGCACAATGGTCCCACATACCTTGATTGATCTGGGAGCTACCATTAACATGATGACAAAGGACACAATGCTCAAACTTAACCTCTGGGGCTCGTTGAGGAAAACCATGATAGTGTTGTAGTTAGCAAACTGCTCCACCATGACCCCTTAGGGGATTGTGGAAGATGTGATAGTCTCCATTGATTCTTGGGAGTACCCTGCGGATTTCTTAGTTCTCTAACCAAAGGCAAAGCTCTCTGGGTATCCTCTCATTATGTGAAGACCCTAATTGGCTACATTCGATGCCTACATCAGTTGCCGAGCTGGGAACATGATCATAAAGAACAAACACATGTCCAAGAAGTTAACCCTATATCCTCTTGCCCAACCATTGCTAGAACATGATCTACCTCTCTGGTTGGAGGAGGAGGATGAGGATGAAGTTATTTTGCACCACTTTGTGCATTAGAAATCTCCATAGGAGGAATAACAGCAAGGAGGAGAAGATGAAGCCAGTAGTGACATAGCAGAGAAAGAAAGGAAGGAGGAAGGAAAAGAAACAGAGGAGGGAAAAGTTGAAAAGATAGAAAAAGAGACAGAAGAAGAGGAAAAAGAGGCAGAGAAGGCTGAGTAAGGAGAAGAGTCCCCTGAGACTTTAGAATGAGAGGCAACAACTGCCCTCACTACCCTCAGTACACCAGTCAAGCCAAGGAAAAAGAGGAAAAGATAGACCTCCATGTATTTTAGGGCAAGGAAGAGCACAAGAATTAAAATAGGAAAACCTCAGCCCTCTTCAAAAGTTCCCATTACCATTGAAGATTCACCATTTTCCAAGGTGAAAGAATCTCCTTACATGACGCCTATAACATATGAAAGGGGGACTCCAAGATATTCTACATGGAAGGGAAAGGTAATACTTCAGGACCAAAACCAAACCTACAGGAGGCTGAAAGAGTCCTACAGGAGACACTGTCTAAACTACAGGAGACCCTGTTTTTCGAATTGGAGAAAGAAAGAGTGAGAACACATAAGTGGATGAAAATAGCCAAATCCAAAGGACTTGAGGATGTTTTCCATATGGAAAATAAACTCAGGGAAATGGGCAAAGAATTGAGTGCTCTCTGAGACAGAGAAGCCATCACAAGAAGCCACCTTGAAAATGAGAATGAAATCTTGATGAGGTAGCGACAAGAGAAAGAGACTCAGCTGGCATACATGGACAACTTATCCATGGAAGCATTACAATGTAGAACACCAGCCAAATATTATGGCCTCTATCTAGAGGACCAATGGCCTCAATTCCAACTAAAGACTTTGGCACAAAGATGCACGATGCCTTTCCAAGACTACAGGCAGTTCATGGACTTGTCTGACCAAAGCACCTCGGAGGATAAAGCAAAGATGGTAGAGTTATACCTACACAACATGGCCCTCACAGACATGAATGTTTGGGACCCCAATGCCAAGCTAGGGGACCTACAATTAATGGCCATGGCCTCATGGATGAACCATGAGGAATTGAGGGCAGCAAAAATGAAAAGATTGATGATAAAAGAGCAAAATGAGCCATTAATGATAACTGTTGAGCCATCAGATCCTATGGCACTCATCAGCACACACAACCTACTTTCCAATGACCCTCAGATTGCCCCTAGATATCTAGCCAATCGAGCACAAGAAATTGCACACTTTGAAGACATGCAAAGGCTACTTGGGGATGACTGTGTGCATGCCTGCATGAGAAGATGGAACACCATACCCCATACCTTGTAGATCAAAGAATACCATTCCCCAATGCAGCTGAGGAAGGCATTGAAAAGAGTGCCAATGTACAAGCACTCCATGCAAAGGCTGAAGGTCAACTGGATTGACCTCAAACCGAGTCCTCTGCTCCTATTAGGCATGCTGAAAGGTAGAAGAGAAGAAGAAGAGAAGGAATAGTGGAAGGACATAGACAGAACAACAAGATTTTATGACCAACATGAGCAGAACACATTAGAAACCTAGGATGTTAGGGAGGCCACCAAGGCCATAAAATATGAGGAGATTGACTAAGTTGCTCAAAGGATGAGCAACAACTTCAGTAGGGGGGTGATGATGAGCCTCATAAATGGGTAATTATATCAGCTCATTTTACCTCCTAACCTAGTCAAATCAACCATTCTCTTAGCTTATTGTATGATTTTCTGATTATATTTATGCTTATAGAGTGAGTTGAGTTAGTTATGATGCCATTTGGTCTAACATGTATTTAATGCAGATTGTTGATGGATTTAGAGGTAAAATTCAAGGATCCAATGGTCAAATGGCAGTAATAACTTGAAGTAGAAAAAGGAGAACACTTATAGGAGGGAACCCCCCTCATTTATTACTCCTCACTTCGAATTCCCCTTCATTCAGCTTGGAGTACAAGCAGCCGAATCATGCACTAGAAGGCAGCCAAGCAAGTAGAAGATGATTGATAGTTATCTAGATTTTTGGGAGCCAAGCCTCCCTGATTTTAAGGAAGTTGTTGATAGGTTCAGATGTATAAGTAGAGAGGCCTAAGGCCTCACTAGGGTCAGATATTTTCTTATGTAAACTCTACTCAAATTTCGAGGTTATTATTTTGTGATAGTTTCATGTAATCTTGCTATTTTTTTTTATAGTGAAGATGGAATCCTTTTTGAGCCAGCACTGAGTTACCTCAAAGGGCTGAAGCTCTTGGGTTAGGGCCCAATCCAAGCAGCCAAGCTTCTCTCTACTTGTATTTTTATGCTTTACATTAGTTTGTAGATTAATTTGCTATTAGATGTATTTCGTTTATGGTTAAGAATAGGTTGCTTTTGATGATTTAGTAGTTTACTTCCATTTGTGCTTTTTGTAGTAGGTTAAGCAGTGATTAGAAAAGATTCAAAAGGCTAGAAATAGTGCCTTGGCCTCTCTTCCTCCCTCTGGGACCATGATTTGAGGAAAAGACCCTCTTGCTACCCCAAAAACACAGATTTTCCTCATTCATAGGACTTCCAGTGTTTGCAGCTCTTTAGTAGGTTAATAGTTTAGTTTTTCTTTGCTTCAGATCTCCTTTATCATGTCCATTTCCTAATTTACAATAGTCCTCTTTCATGCTTTCCTTTCTTACATTGTTTCTCAGCACTTCCTTTCATAGATCATAGTTTAGACCATTTTAATGCAAAACTTTGTTTTTTCTAAATGCACTCATTTCATTTGTTGCTTGATTTTATTGGTTCGCTGCCATTTCCTTTGCAGCAAATCTCTTCTAGAAATAGGCCAGCTTATCAGAAATCACATCCTCCATCTGATCCATGCCCTCCAAGTCTCCTAAACCTCACCTCAATTCTGCCCTAGTTTCCTTCATTTTTTTCATAGAACTTCTTCCTCTCTCCTTGAGCAAACCCAATCATCTTTCTCTCTCCTGTTGATTCATGGTAGACCTTAGGCACCCTAAAACCTCCTTACAACCTTCATCCACCTTTTCCACCCACTCTCACACCCTCAAAATAACGGAAATTACTCTTGGCCTCCTCTTGTAGGCCTCTTGTAGTTTCCATGTGTCCTCCTGTAGTTTTTCCTGTAGGCTCCCTTTTGAAGGCCGAGTGTGGGAAAAGCCTCCAGAAGGCCACCTAAGACCTCTTAGGACCCATCCACACCACCTTCCATCCTCCAAAGCTCCAAAACTTCCCTCCAAAGCCACCTGTTCACTGCCACACTAACACACAATAAATTAGATGCATGTCAAATTCACATAAAAACGCATAAAAATCTAAAATATGTTTTTTGCTTATTTACTTCCAGAGATAGCATGGTTAGATGTTGCTTACTTTTTTGATTAGGTAATGGCACTTATTTCATGTTTTTCATAGTATTTTTGGCAAAATTAGAATTAACTTGTTAATTAGGGTTTACTAGGTCTCTCTTTACATTACAGTCTTTTTCCTTTATGTAATTAGAATAGATTCTATAGAGTAATATTTATTTCTTTCATCACACATAGAGCTTCTTTTGAGATCAATAGAAGTTGGCTTGAGCTCCTAGTGATCTTGCGCTGGCTGACCAAGTGACAACCTGCAGTGAGAACTAGTACTTGTGCATACAACACCGATGCTTCCAGGTTTGTTACGAACTACCGGGTTGATAAAAGTAAAGTTGGCAGTCCAATAGTTGCAACATTCTTGCTGCAATACTGGCACTCACCAGATACTCAGTCCTATTTGTCCGTGATGACTTTGGGCATATGATTATTTGAGGCACTTGAGTCTAGCATGGCATTATGGAGGATAAATTCATGAAGTTTGAGACTAAGATAAAAAGGTGGGATTTCAATATCTTCAGGATTTCCTTCTAAGGCTAGACCAAAAATAATTCTTGGCTTATCATCAACCACATTTACTCTATCTGGAATTTGGTCAACCTTAAGAATTTTTGCAATCTGAAACTTATGCTTATCATTCTTCACTAATTCAATGAGAGGAATTGAAACTTTGAACTTAGAAATTTCATTTTCCAAAATAAATAAATAAAATTGCTTTTCTACCTCTTTTGCAACAATGTCCTTCTTTTCAATCTTCCCTTTAGCTTGAGATTCCTTCTTATGACTTTCACTTTTAACCTCCTTACTTTTTCTCACATTGCTGGCAGAGGCCTCATTGGTTTTATCCTAGCTCAGTATGATAATCACTTTTTCTTTATTTTGATTTGCAGGAGCTGCCTCTTTGCTTTGTGTGTCTTTCTATGCATTTTTCCTCTTTTGGTTCAATGTAACAAGTACATTTATGTTCCTTAAGTTGTACTAATTTTTAAAATGACTAAGAGCATTCTGATACCCTCTTTGGTATTCTTAAGTTTTCACTGCCCATAGATCATCACTTGCAAGTACAAGCTGTTGCTCATTTGGTATAAAATATTCTTCAGAAAACTAAACTTCTTCTGTTAAAAAGGTAGGTAGCTCATCTTCTTCAATGAAATGATTGTCTTCTATAATATCTTATTCATATTCTTCCTTCCCTTCAGTATAATTTTGCTGAAATGGATCTCTTACTTGTCCTTGAGGATCTTGATTTCACTACTCTTTCTGTCTATTTCTGAACTGTTGTTGTTGCTAGCCATAAAAGTTTAGATTCCTTACTGAGGGCTCTACTTGTCAATTTGTTGTGGAAATTTTATCCATCATTATTTCCATGGTTTTGATCAAAGTTTCAAGCTTTACATCTGAAGATGATAAGGGTTCTTCTTTAAAAACAACTTTATTCTCATTACTCTCAGACTTTGATTTAGATTTCTTGATGAGTAGATTAGCTTCGACACTTATTGAATTTCATTGCATTTCTTCAAGAGTTGTAGGGTCGCTTTCCCTAAGCTGATATGCCATGTCTGGGTCGAGAGCATTAGGGCAATGGAGAAGTGCTAGACCAAGTGTAGGCTTCATATCGTCAGGAATATAATTAAATACCATATTAAACCTTATTGTGAATTCTTGGACTATCTCATTTGAATTTCTTTTCAATGATTTATACTCAACCAAAATCTGCAATGAATTTTTCTTCTCTTTCCATCATGCTAGAAACAACTCTATCAACTGTTGTGAGTTATTGACAGAATTAGCAGCTAAGATGTGAAACCATTTCTTCACATCTCTGGAAAATCTCTGAGCTATGATTCTCATCTTAGTATCATATTCATCAATTTCTTCCAAATCAACAAAGTCCACCAATTTATCAACATGTTGTTGGGCTATGATTTATGAGCTTCCATCAAACAAAGGGAGTTTTTGGCCATAGTTATGAGGTAGAGCAGCAAGTTGAGTAGGCAGTAAAAGAGGCAAGAATTGGGCCATGACTGCTAGAGGATGTAATAAAGGTGCTATAATGGGATTTGTAGGTAAGGATGATGACACTATTGGAGGTGGTGGAAAAGATGACGTAGCTGATGTGTTTGGTGATGTAGCAGAGGATGAAGCAACAGTTAAGTATTCAAGCTGATATTTGATGTAGGTCTTTTCAGTAGTGATTTGGTGCTAGTTAGCAAGGCTTTGAAGTTTGTGGAAATTGAACCACAACTCATGATAAACTTTAGAAAATAGAGATTTTGAAGAATGGGAATGAGATTCAAATTTAAGAGGTTTAGATATCACTTCATAAATGCAAGACTGAGATTTTTACCTTGAAAGAGACAATTCTAACTGAATATCAAAAGGAATATGCTCAAAGGTAAACAAGTTTTTAGGCAAAGAAGTTGTCTTTTTTATTTTTCGAATTTCACTTTTAGAGATAGGTAGCTTAAGTTTTCTGAGTAGTTTTTTTTGGGTCTTCAATAATAAAAGGTGGATTTGGGTCAATATTTGACCTAGTATGTCTTTTAGGAGCCGAAATTTTTTCACACCTTAAGATTGATGAAATTTGTAAGATCAGCCTATCTTTAGATACTAGAAACTATCAACTACAGAACCAATTTTCTTGAAAGTTCTAAAATAACTCACAGGAATGATTTATTAGTTGTTTCTCTCGCAACGACACCAAAATGTTATCCCCTACAATTTCAAGGGTTGGGGAGGAGATTGAAAGAGGTGACCTCAAACCACTTTCAGTTCAGTAGCTAGACATACTGAAACAGAGAGGGATCTCTCTAAGGATTTGTCAATGAATAACTGTAAAGAATTTTTTTTTAGGCTAGATATGCAAGTTTTTTTTTGAGTATTTGTGAATTTAGGGTTTTTTGTTTGTTGGACTATGGATTAGAGCAGGTGATTAGGTCAAGGCTTCAAGTATGAAGTGACAAGTATAAAGAGGAGCTAGATATCAGTGTGTTATGGTGCACTTAGAGTGTTTTTCAATGTAGCATAGGTATGTGAGTTTAAGAGAACCTAATGAGCATGTGAAAGAAAAAATTAATTAGCCTTAGAAGAAAGAAACACAATTATGATTTCCACATAAACAAAGCTTAAATTCAAGATTTTTGTCTATATAATTGCAAAAAATTTATAAGAAAACGATAAAGCATGTAAAGAGAGACTATTTACCCATTATAAACTAATAGGAAAATAAAACAACACCATAGACTCACTGAATAAGAATTCCTGAAATATAGTTGCAACTACTCCTGTATTAGCTGTAAGAGAATATAAGATACAAGCCTTCTCCACAAAAGTCCAACCCTTCTCTCTAAATGAGAAATGATACATATAGAATTAATTTTACCACTTTCCCACCTTCATGAGTTGAATTCCTGGGTGGTGGAACTGTTTCCAAGATTCTCTCAACCAACAAGTGAGAGTGAGAAGGTCAAATACAAACACTTCTCTTAGACTTTGTTTTCAATTTTTCTTCCTTAATGAGGCCTAATAAACCATTAAAACAACCTATCATGTCTATTTATTCATTATTACATCATCTAACCTTGAATTACTTCAATTACATCATGAGTTTTGACTTTGACCATGTCAAACTGAAAACTAGGAAATTACACAGTGAAATTTAAAATAAAACTTCAGAAATTTGCAGAAGTGCAGCTCCAATTTTGATCCCACTTTAAGGTGCCTTCCTAAAGTCCAAATTGAGATCTGAGAGAACAATCAAGTATACTTGTCTATCTAGTTTCCATAAAACCTTGAAGCTTTGAAAATGACCCATGGGAAGGCCTTCAAAAACACATTCTCCCAAGGTGTCTCCAGAAGCGCAACGCGTGTCAAAAAGAGTGGAAGAATGATGATTTTTGACCCAATTTTCTCCTCTTTTATCAAAATTTGAGCCCTCTCTAAGAAATATGATGAATTTTTTTTTAGAGGAGGTCACGATCTTTCCAAAAATGTAAGCCATTTGTCATTTGGAGGTCTGAGGAAAAAGCACAGCGCTAAGGCACTACACTTCTATGAATAGCTCATTTTCTAAATTTGGCACCAAAACAGTAAAAAAACCAAAAATGCTAAGAAAACTTCAAAATGGGCCATGAGTTGCAAAATGAGGTATTTCAAGCCCTCATGAATGCTTCAGCAAGCATCTCTAAGTTATCCCTCTAATTTTTGTCCTTTAGAGTTTCCTTTAGCTTGTTTTTCAACTACTTGAGATTGATGTTGCATACCATGTTTTTGGTTTGATAATGATGTGCCATGTGCCTCAATAATTGATTATGTTTGTTGGGTTTTTCAAGAATATTTTCTAATTGGTCATTGACCTTATCTAGACAATACTCTCTATCCTCATTGATCTCCAAGGAAATTATGTCCTCCATGTCTAGGTCTTCATCTAGCAGATTGTTGTCCTTTTTCCTCCTTCAATGCCTTTTTATGTCCCTTGGCCTTTGGCCTCTTTTTCTTGACTTGTTTTTCAATTTCTTCATGTTCATTAGGCTCCAAGACTACTTTGCCTTTGTCTCCTTACTGCAACATCTTCGATTTCTCTTTTTCAATGATGAGTTGTCTAGCCTTAAGCTAACTGTTTTCTTGCTCAAGGAAGGAGATAAAAAACCTTGCTCTTTCCATATTTTCCATGAGTTATTTGATATGAGAATCCTCTCTTTGAGAATTTTTTGCATGTTTGAAGGCTTATGTGTTGCTTCCATGTCCACCAATTCAATTTCATGCTCAATTGGGTCTTCATCCTGCACATGTGATCCCTATATTGCTGATGTAGAAGGCTTGGCCCTTTTCTCAACCTAAGAAGTAAACACAAGCTTTTTTCCTCCTTGATACATTATAGTTACCTCAGGTTTAGGTGCCTTGGGAACCTCCACTTACTTGCTTGATGATCCTACCTCCACCTGTTGTGTTGGTATGTTTTAATGGTGAATTGAAATAGTAGTTTCATGCAATTGCAAAGCTGTTTCTATGAATGAATCACATGTCATGTTCTTCTCTACTAGCTGATGGAGAACTACAATATTTATCTAGATATGATGAAAACGACTAGGGTAGTGTTCTTTGTCTTTCACCTGTACCTTCTGAGACATTTTAACACGGCTTATACATAGATAATTACACATGTTGAGAGGTTTTTGAGCTGTGAAGTGCATTAGAAGCCTGATGTGATATGCATACAATCTAGAAAACCTTCCCTCACAGGTGAAAAACTTCATTACAACCTTCATTAATGGTTCATATTTCTCCAACAGGTACTTAAATGGGATGATGTGTGTATAGGTCTCTCTCTAGGGTGATTTCAAGAAAGACCTATAATGTTCAAGGTCCAAACTCAAACCTTTAAACTGGTATTCTCCATGATCAGGTATCCATGTAACAAGTGAAATGGCAGCCACTGAAAATGTAAACTCAACCCCTGCTATGATGGCCCTTTCCCCTTTCAGATGGGTGGCAATCCAATCAGTTAACTATTCATGGTAACCTACTTCACATACCCTTTTACAAAACCCTAGACAATTTATATCTTCAAAGCACTGCTTCATGAAATGTGATGAATTGATTTCATTGCAATTGGTAGGTTCATATCTAAGGAATTTGCCTCCTTTATGGTGTTTTATCCTCTCTGATAGTGAAGAATCTCCCTCCATTATGGTAGAAACCCTAGATAACTAGAAAATGGAAAAGCAATTAGAAGTGAGTGAAATAATGAAATTAGGGGAATTGAGGAAAGAAAATTATGGTAGGGGGGTCTTAGGAGATGAATAGGGGTTGCAAGCAACTTATGAAGTTCAAGTGGAGTGAAATGAGTGAAAGAAATGCTTAGGAGAAATTGGAAAATAGAGCTGCTAGGAAATCTGCTCAAAATGCTAGGTATGAGCTAGGGTTTAGGTAAGGGCAAGGCAATCTGATGATTGATAAGTTATTTAGTGAATCAAAGGGTGTTTTAAACATGTACAAAGGTGCGAGGTGGAATATTTACATGTTTTCAATATCAAAACTAACAAACCATCATTTACACTAGTTCTTGCAGCATGAAAATTTCACCTAAACCGTAGATGAAGAGAACTTGAATTTGCATTCATCTTTCCAAAGGAAAAAGGTAAGCAAAATAATTTTACTTACTTGTGAACAAGATTAGAATACCAATAAATAGGATTGCAAGATTCAAAACCGAAATTTGGGTGAGTTTGGATGAGTTTCGGGCAAATCTGGCACAAGCGTAGGGTAGTTCATGGAAGCAAAGTCAGTGTCCAAAAGTGCAATGCCAGCCTCAGAAGTGCAGCATAGTCTCGAGAAGTGCAACGCCACCAAATTTTGTCCAATTCTACCTAGGAAATCTATGCTTTTTCACCAATGGAGGGGAGATCTCGATGAGAAAAGGAGGTTATGAGGCAAATGAAACAAGTTTGAGACTTTTGGGGTTTTATACGAAAAATATCATTCTCTTTTGAATAAAAATGGGACCCACATACCTTTCCAAAACATGATTTTCACCTTTTAAACTGGGCCACTTTAGAGAGTTGAAACCTGAGTTTCTTTTAATATTTTTGAACAGTGAGACTTCTTCTTTTAGGACCTTGATATTTTCAACCATGAAGAACTTATGTAGATTCATAAAACTTATGCAAAGAGTTTCTTATCACAACTCATTTGATGCTAGATTTATGCATGGAATGAGGATGGAACTTGAAACCCTAATGACTTAATGAAGACATGAGACTGGGTGAAATGGTAATGATGATGAATGATATAATGAAAAAATCCTCTTTATTATGATTCCTTCATCTGAGTGTAGTAGGCGACCAACAGGTGATATTTTTTGAAAGAATGGAGACATTCCTAGACAAGCTATCCAGTGACCAGATTTTACTCTCAAAACCTAGTGACATGATAAAATTTGACCTTGAGACCCCTAATTGACATGGTAAAAGAATATTTGATTACTGGTGATAGACAGACAAGACTGGCACTCACACCCTCCATGATCTAACATTAGCACAAAACCTCTCCCAAGAAAGTAATGTCCACATGTTCAGTGCGTGCACAATTGCTGCTAATTCTAAGTCATGAGCGACATAGATTTTTTCATCCTAATTTAGTTTTCTTGATTCATAATAGATCACATTCCCTTCCTACATCAAGACTTTTCATATCCATTCCTCATATGCATATTTGTATACTAATAAATCCTTCTCTAAATTAGTTATTCTCAAGATAAGTGCATGTCTGAGTAAATGCTTTAATTGCTCAAATGTAATTGTACACTCTGATGTCCATTCTAATTTTATTCCTTTTTTTTTTTAAGTTGTGATTGGATGTCCAATCATTGAGAAATCTCAAATGAAGCATCGGTAATATCCATTGAATCCCATGAAGGATGTAACGTCCATAACATTTTTGGGAGTAGGCCACTCCATTATGGCCTTGAGTTTTTTGGGATATATGGAAAATAACTTCCTTTGTGATGGTATGCCCAAAATACTAAATATATGATTTAAGGGATCCACATTTAATGAGTTTAGCATGTAGTTTGTGTTCCCTCAATAACTATAACACTTCTTTCAAGTTCTCTTCATGTTTTTCTCTAGTTTTTTAGTAAACTATGATGTCATCTACAAACATTAACACATTTTTTTCTAAATACTAGTGGAGGACATTGTTCATTAGGCACATAAATGTGGTTGTTGAATTTGTAACCCAAAATGGACCACCAAAAACTCATAGTGCTTGTATTGTGTCTTAAATATTGTCTTGTGAATATATTTGTCTTTAATTCTAACTTGATAATAGCTATATATTAAATCTATTTCGGAAAATATTGTGGCCCTATTCAACTTGTCAAATAAATCTTCAATTCTTGGTAGTGGGTAATTTTATTCATTGTAGCTTTATTCAACTATCACTAATCAATATACAGTCGTATTGAGCCATCATTCTTCTTTAAAAATAGCGTTGGGGATCCCCAAGGTGACATACTAGGTCTTATATACCATTTATCTAGCATCACTTTTAGTCGTAGCTTTAATTCTACTAGATTAAGTGTGCTCATGCGATATGGGGCCTTAGAATTTGGCATATGTCTAGGAATTAGCTCAATGGAGAAGTTGATTTCTCTCCTAGGTGGAAATATCAATATTTTGTCTTGAAATATATCATTGTATTTCTTTAAGATAGGGTGATGTTTGATTATGAGTTGGTTTTCCTCTATCACACTAGTTAGCTGGATCATGAATTGGGAACACCATTTTCTGCTACACTTCTTCACTTGTAATGCTACAATATTCCTCACTAAGACAATATTTTCATCCCATGCAATATATTTTACTTGCCTTCATCATTGAGGCACTCCATTGATTTATTATCAAAATCCACCTTGGTTCTATATGATGCCATCTAGTCTATGCCTATTAGCATGCCATAGTAACCCAACAAAAAGAAATTGATGTTTTTAGTTGTGGTCATGCGACCTAGCTCTAGGGGGCACAATTCACTAAATTTGCGACTCTCTCCTTAGATTACATGGCTAGCTAGACTAGCCATGACTTCACATGTTCTTTCTTTTTCAAGGAAAACATTCCTACCATTTTTGGGCCAATATATATGAAATTAGAACCAAGGTCTATTGATGTTGAAATAGTATGATTGGTAACCATACCTTCCATTTGGATCACCAAGGCTTGATGATCCACTTTCCAATGACCCAACACTGCCTAAATATGGAATAAACCCAAAGGTACATCGCCTACTATCATTGTCTCTTGGACATTATACAACCTTGTGCTATCTTACAATTTGTGGGAACAATCCTTCTATAGGTGGTTTACTCCACATATCCAACACTATAGAAGTCCACTCTCAAGTTCCTTGACTTCTTCTCTTGTTGTTTTGATAGGTCAATCTCCATTGATATCAGAGAAGGTTTGTTGGAAGTCACCCGTAATAGGAGTTGTGAACTTGATATGCTTCCCCATATTCCTTTTCCCAGCGGATTTTTCCCCTTTTCCTTTAACATTGGCCCTATCCTTTTTCTTCAAACCTATTTGAAATTCAGCCCTATGTTTAGATTGATCATAGTAATACACGACCTTCCATATTTTTCCTCCAACATCCTTGGTTCATCAAATTCAATCCTATCTTAGTTTAACTATTGTAATCCAATGAGGTAATTTTGAATCTTTACTGTCTCATTCTTAATATATGGCACACACCTTAGAAACTTCAGAGAAATGTTAGTGTACGCATCTAAGGTGAGTTGTTCTAGCTTATGTTCAAAGAACTCTTTATTTTTGTTTTCATAGTACCTCCTAGATAAGTTCTTCTCACAGAAATATTTTTCAAATTTCCTCCATGATAGCTCCTTTTCTCTAATGGCATATTGTAGCCGCTACAACACCCACCAAATTTTTTGGCATGCACACCTAAATTTTGGGTCACCCTTGCTTTTCAAGGTTTTAATGGTTATTCTTATTGTTGGACCTAGTAGAAATATTTAATAACCTAACTATAATTAAAGGCTTTGACTACTTATATTTCCATGAAGCACATTTTCCATGCCCAGCTTACCTCATCCTAGTTCTCACTTTCTGAATGCACCATGGTTTATGGCAGATTGGAAAGAATTTGTTTTCCTAACCATGTTCCAAGTCTTCCACTAGTTTTGTCTACCATAGGTGAAGAATGCTTTATATTTACCGAATTTTCAGAACTATACTTATTCATGTTTTTATATCTCTAGGGTTTGGACAAGACTACAATTGGACTAGAATTATTTCCACCATTACAAGTAGTTCTTAATGGAGAGTTGATATCAGTAAATGAAAAGGATTATAAGCTACATTAGGGTTCACTAATGATTCAATGATAACATAATAGTACTAAAAATATCCCTAGCAAGATAAATCCTTGCACTGACTTTCCCATTCTTCCTATTTTTTCACGTGAAAGACTGTATATTCTCCATATCAGCAGTATGGATTAAGGAATGGACCACACAACTTTCATACTAGAATGAAAAATTTCATTATTCCATCAAACTACTAGCCACATTGGGATGGAAGCTTGTCCATGGAACTTGTAGAAATTAGAGAGGGATGAAATTTTTTCAGGTACACTCATCCATCCTCATACATGGAGGCACAAAACAGGTTTCAAGTAGAAAAAAGCATGTATGATCTAAATCTTATTGTTGTTGTATTAGCTCTATGTCACTACCATGTGGAATGTGTTGGACAGTTGGCATTGCCTAGATGGCTAGTGGTAGCAAGTGTGTTGGCATTGATGTGAACATCCATGGGCGAGATATGTTGGACAATTGGCATTATTTGATAGTTCGAAAGTGTGTTGGGATTGATGTCAACCAAACTAGAATGGATGTTGGGTAGTAGTAGATGTGCTTGATGTGTCAAGGTAAGGGGGAGTCCCAAGGTTGTTGTAGTCATAGGTAGAGAACCATCCTAGTAGTAGAATATGAAAAGAAGCTATAAAGTTTTATATCTATAATGGTTAAGGAGTCCTAGGGTTTCGCAGATACTCTACCTCAAGATATTATCTTTGATACTCTTGGATATATTACAATTAGATAGTCCCGGAAAGAGCTTTCTGTTGGCATTATGTTTCAAGCATTGTCCTTGATGGCAACTCACTCAGAGGTTGGTACAGGTGCTCAAAGGTTGGTACAGGTGATGGCAACTTAATCAGAGGACAGATCTCAGTACAACAGGACAAGAAAGAGATATACGCAGGTTCATCAAGGAGAATCTGCGTGTACACGCAGGTTGGACTCAGTAAAAGCGCGTACATGTGAAAAGTACCTTTGGTCCATGGTAGTTAGTCCTTGGAAGTTGTGCCTATGGTTTTGGACCATGGTGTCTCGACGAACGTGTTGATCCCTAGTTTCGAAGTTGATGGTATTGATTTGTTATGGTTTTGGACCATGGTATTGAGCAAGGCCTAAGGCTATATAAGGAGAAGATCATTAGGCCAAGAGTGTGTGCAAGTGTGAGAAAGTGATGGAGATCTGATAAAGTGTGAGATCCAGATGCTGCTTTTGGGTTGATGATGTCTTGCTTGATCTGAACCAAGGAGGCACTCATGTGAAGGATGATGAATGAAGGATTGGGATCTCAAGGCTTGGAATGATTATCTTTATATGGGTTGAGTATGGATAGACTAGATCTATTGACGCATGTTTATGAATGTTATGATTTGGGTATATTCTGATGTCTGAAGTAGCTGCAAAGTTATGAGGTTGAATTTGCAGATCTGTACGCGGGTTTTCCTTGGGAAAAGGGCATATACACACAGGTTGGGTTCGTCCAAGTAGCGTATACATCATGAGATTTGGTGTTTCAGGTTGCTGTTGATTCTAGTGGTCGTTGCAGAGTTGTGGGCTCTGGTTGTGTTCTGTGACAGGGTTTCAGTATTGGGTGATTCAGAGATTG
>APFE031193778.1:45174-100638 GCA_000404065.3 Pinus taeda | reverse complement strand
ATTCCCATATTCAAAGGCCTCATAGATGCAGACATCATAGATAAGTGGTTAAATCGATTGGAATGGTATTTTTTAGTTCATGACTTTTCTGATCGGGAAAAGATTATGTTTGCACTTCTCAAAGCCACCCCACACGTCAAGGACTAGTGGGAAATTTACTGTGAACAAAAGGAAGAGAGTGAAACCTCGCTATTTTCAGCTACACCCACTTGGAATTATTTTCGAGATGCCATCAAGGAACAATATTACCCCGTTAGTAGCTATGAATATAAATACATAAAGTGGACCATGGTACGACAGGGAAGGGACCAAGATGTGTTGGAGTTCACAAATACTTTCCATAGCCTTCACATGAAGTTGGGTATCAAGGATATTGAACAACATTTGGTACTCAAGTAGCGTGTTTGTTTGCACAAGTACATATAGGACGAGATGGAGTTCCTAGACATTTCCTCGCTCGGCACAACGTATTGTATGCTATAAAGATTGGGCAGAATTTTAAACAGAAGAAGTGGGACTTTGGATCTACAAACCTAAAGCAAGGAAAAGGTGCCCCCAAACCACAAAATAAGGGACCAAGCCAAGGTGGGGCTACCTAGGACAACCACCGAAGCCGCAAGTAAAGAAAAAAAGCATGAATATGAAGAAGGATACAGGAACATGGTGTGAGTTCGATAAGAGGGCCACTCAGAGTACAAGTGAATTTCGGGCCAAGAAGTCACTGGTGGCTGAGTTGAATGCTTCCGAATCAGAAGCAGGTTCTGAATCTGAATCAGAACCTGATAAGGGGACTAACAAAGGGAAGCAGATCATTGATGTGGAGCCCAGTCCCTCCATGGCCACCGAAAGGATCCAAAAAATGGAGACTAAAGATCCACAGGAGGGGGAACACCTCTTTCACTCACAGATGTGGGTGAAGATTTCTCCGCTACAGTTCATTGTCGATAGTGGGAGCCAAAAGAACCTCATTTAAGCAGAATTCATGAAGCGGGTGGGTCCAAACACTACAACACATCTATAGCCATACACCATCAGTTGGCTTCACCAAGGACAAGATATTTGCATCAGCCAGCAGTGTTACCTTCCCTATAATATCAAGCCCTTCACAGAAAAGGTATTGTGTGACGTTTCTCCTCTTGAAGTTTTTGATGTATTGTTAGGACAATCATACTTGTGGAAGCGACATGTTGCATATGAACCTAGACTTTGCTTTGTGATTATTACTTTGGCAAATAAGTTGTACAGGATACTATAGGTGGCCTCGCTTATCGCCATCTCTTTGATCATTGCAAAGAAATCAGTAAGATCATTTCCCAGAATAGGAAATTCATTTTCCTTATGATTCACCCCCAAGACAAGAAGAAGGTTGAGGCCACGACTTCTAGGCATGGCTCCTCTACATAGTAGCAATAGATGGACAAGGTCATGGAGGAGTATAGGGACATTTTCGCCTCACCCATAGGGGTACCTCTGCACTGTCAGGTCAAGAACTCCATTGATATGACCCCAGGCGTGCTATAGCCCAATGGAATGATATATTGATGCTCTTTTTTGGAGAACGATCAGATCAAGAGGTAGATTCAGGAACTACTGTAGAATGGGGACATTAGGCCAAGCTCATCACCCTGTGGGAGCCTGATTGTATTGGTACAGAAAAAGGATGGGACCTGGAGGCTCTATATTGACCATCGGCCATTGAACAAGGTCATTGTTCGGAATAGGTACCCAATCCCACGGATGATGACCTTTTGGACCGGATCAAGGGGGCCAAATATTTTAGCAAGATTGAATTGAAAATAGGTTATCACTAGGTGCCTATTGAACCCTCCGATGTGTGGAAGACTTCCTTCAAATCTAAGGAGGGCCTTTTTGAATGGTTGGGAATGTCGTTCGAATTGACAAACGTCCCTGTAACCTTCATGAGACTGATGGATGACATCTTTCGGCCCTTCACTAATGCATTCATGGGGGTGTATTTAGATGACATCTTGATCTTCAGCCGGAGTTGGGAACAACACCTCCATAATATTTGACATGTCCTTCAAACCCTTTGACAACACAAGTTGTGTGCTAACTTGGAGAAATGTACCTTTGGCCTAACCCAGGTTCAATATTTGGGGTACATCATTGATGATCATGGTGTACATGTGGACCCATCCAAGATAAAATTCATTCAGGATTGGCGAACCCCAACCACTCTAACAGAGCCCCGCAGCTTTTTGGGTCTTGCCAATTTCTATTGTAGGTTCATGTTGGGGTTCTCTCATATTGCTTGGCCTTTAAGTCAAGTCACCAAGGGTGGAGCGAAAGCCATGTTATTTTGGTCGGAAACCCAGCAGAGGGCGTTCTCTAAGTTGAAGAATCACCTCTGTTCTGCACCATTTCTCACATTATCAAACCTGCAACAACCATTTGAGGTTGTGATAGATGCCTCCAACTATGTTATTGGTGTAGTTCTTACTCAAAATGGGCATCTAATGGCTTACCATAGTGAGACACTTTCAAACATAGTCTGAAAGTACCCCACTTACAAAAAAGAAATGTATTGAGGCCTGTTGTCAATGAAAGCATTACATTTTGGGGAAGGAAACAATCATCCACACAGACCATCAACCTCTACAGTTCATTCAGACACAAGGGAAGTTACAGAATGATTGTCATCAGAAATGGTCCACCTATCTGTAATAGTTCCATTTGAACATTAAGTATAAGAAGGGAAGCACCAATAATGTTGTTGATTTCCTTAGCTGACCACTGTTCATGGTGCTAATCACTATGCTCGACTCCTGTGGGCACGAGACATCGGGGTGGCCGCATCTTTACAAGAGCAATCTAGCATTCGATAGCATATACCAGACACTCCTGGAAGGGAAGAAAGTTCCAAATTTTCACCTTCAGGATGCACTGTTATGACACTTGGGACACATATGTGTTCCTTCAAGTCAGTGTGACAAGATGATTTGGGAGGCACACTATAGTCAGGTCCTTAGAAATTTCGGTGTAGAGAAAACCATGGCAATATTGCAGAAGTATTTTTATTGGCCGAAAATTCGTCAAGATGTTGGGAAGTACATTAAATCCTGCACTGTCTGCGCCATTGCGAAACCAACCATCAAGAAGGAAGGCCTGTATACTCCTCTACCTTCTCCTAGTCGGCCTTGGGAATCTCTCCATGGATTATATGTTGGGCCTTCATTATACTAAGCACGAAAACGATTGCGTTTTTGTGGTCATCGATAGATTCACTAAGATGTCCATCATGGTGGTTTGCAAGATGAGTATCATAGCAGAGCCACTGCTAAGCTCTTTTTTATGCGAGTGCGGGTACACTTTGGGATCCCATAGTACATTATCTCAAATTGAGACAACAAATTCCTAAGTGCATTTTCGTCAAGTCTCTGGTTGATGCTGGATACAAAACTCACTAAGTCCATGACTTTCCATCCCCAAATTGATGGAAAAATAGAGGTTTCCAATAAAAATGATCGTACACATTTTGCGCATGTACAACTCGAACCATCCACACATATGGGATGAAATTCTCCCCTATGTGTAACACAACTACAACAAAGCTCTCCAAGTCTCAATAGGCCACAACCACTTTCACGTAGGGCTAGGATTTTAGCCATTATGCCCCATTGATGTGGCCATACCATTTGCAGCCACTCACGTAGATTCAGCTCACGTGCAGTCTGAAGCTGAAAGTCCACCAATAGTTTTATGATATATTGGACAAATCCAATTCTAAGTACAAGAAGTGCCATCATCAACATCAAGTGCCACACAAATTCTAGGCGGGTGACAAATTTTGGCTACATTTGTAGAAGGAGCACCTTGCTAGACCCCACTACAAGCTTCATCCGCTCTAATATGGGCCATACACCATCACCAAGGCTGTCGGGGATAATGCCTTTGAGCTCAACATCCCACCATTCCTTGGTCTGCACCCAGTGTTAATTGTATATTTAATTTGGCCATACTTTCCACCATTGTTGGACACATCTGACATTGCAGAACATCTCACACTAGCAGAGCTCAACCTGGACTGCATGGAATAGGCCACAGTTGATCAAATCATGGAAAATTAGATAAAAAACACTCAGCAACAGAGGATACATCTATATCAAGTTGTCAAAGTAGGCCAGCTCCTTCACTAAGGCAAATGGCTCACCAAGGACCAAGTTCAACAGAAGTTTCCTCATCTCATGGAGGAACTCAACGCAATGGGGACAATTGCTTCCTAAGGAGGGAGGACTAATCCAGGTGGATATTGGTGGCCATCTGCCTATTCCACTTGGACCCACATGATTGTTGTGATCAATTTTTCAATTTCCTTAATTGTAGAACAATTTACTCTTTTTGGCATTTTTTTAGGTCCTAAACTTCCGGAGAAGTTTTGAGGCCCTAAACGATGTTTTTTTGACAAAAATTTACTAGCAATTATGTAATCAATGACAAAAGTTTGCCAAAAAATGTTGTTTAGGGCCTCAAAATGGCCCCAGAAGTTTAGGACCCAAAAAAATGCCAAAAATATTAAAGTGTGCTACAATCAAGGAAACTGAAAAATTGAAAGCAACAATGGTGAGGGTCCAAGTGGAATAGGCGGGTAGCCACCAATATCCACCTAGTTTAGAGGCACAAGTACCTGAGGTAGAGAATGTGCCAGAGATTGGAGAGGTGTTGATGATGCACAAAGTCCTATTAAAACCAACAAAGGAGATTGCTGAACCAGTCCAAAGGAAATCCTTATTCAAGGCAATGTGTAAGGTAAAAGGAAAATGCTACAAATTGGTGATTGATAGTGGAAGTACAGATAATCTAGTTTCCCAAGAAATGGTGGAAAAATTTGGATTGAAAAATATTAAACAACCCACACCTTATAAGGTATTGTGGTTGCAAAAAGGACACCAATTGTTGGTTGATGAACAAGTGAAGTCGAGTTTTAGATAGACATGTATAAATATAAGGTGCTTTGTGACGTAATGCCAATGGATGATTGTCACATTCTTTTGGGCCACCCATGCTAGTTTGATAGGAATGTGACACATGATGGAGAGAGAAATTGTTATAAGTTCAAAAAGGATGACATCAAGCACACTCTTGTACCATTGAAAGAGGAAGGTAAAACAAAAACAAGTAGCCAAAAATAATTGCTACTTAGTGGAAAGGAATTTCTACAACAGATGGAAGAAGAAGAGGTAAACTATGCAGTGATTTTCAAGCCAATGGTAGTACTTCTACACACTGAAATTATAGATTTACCTATTGAAGTTTAGGAGTAGTTGCATGAGTTTCATGATATTCTAGTTGATAAATTTCCAAGTGAGTTTCCACCCAAAAGAAGCATCAGTCATCACGTAGACTTGATACCGGGAGAAAGTCTTCCGAGCAAGGCTACATATTGGATGACACCCAAAGAGAATGAGGAAGTGAGGAAGAAAGTCCAAGAATTGTTGGAAAATTCTGTGTGCCATACCTACAATACTAAGTCCAAATAAGGGTCAAGAATGGAACATGTGCACTAACTCTAGAGCAATCAACAAGATCACCATTCATTATAGGTTTCCATTGCCACAGATGGATGATATGATGGATTGCTTGAGTGGAGAAACTTACTTCTCAAAGATTTACCTAAAAAGTGGTTATCATAAAATTTGGATAAGAGAAAGAGACAAGTGGAAGAAACCTTTCAAGACCAATGAAGGCTTGTACTAGTGGAAGGTCATGCCATTTGTCCTGTCAAATGCACCCAATAACTTTATGCGGTTGATGAATGAAGTCATGAAGGAGTTCATTGGTAAGCTTTTCATTGTTTACTTGGATGACATTTTAATTTTCAATCAAACTAAAGAACACTTAAGACATTTGAAGTATGTTTTAGAGAGATTGCAGCAAGAAAAGCTATTGATTAACATGAAGAAGTGTTCTTTTATGAAGAGTGATCTTGTATACTTGGGTTTTATCATTTCTAAGGATGGCTTGAAAATGGATCTTGAAAAGATAGAGGCAATTGTAAATTGACCCTCACCTAAGGATATTTTTGAGGTGAGAAATTTTCATGGCTTAGCCAACATCTACAAAAAAATTATCAGGAAATTTAGTGGAATTTGTGCACCTATCATTGACACCATCAAGAAAAATAGGCAACCATTTTATTGTAAAATAGCAGTAGATTTTTTTTTTCAACTATTGAAGAAGAAGATCACTGAGAATCTGATGTTGAATTTTCCAGACTTAAATGAACCCTTTCAAGTGAGAAGTTATGCTAATGGGAAAACCATTGGAGATGTATTGAGCCAAGAAGATAAGCCCATTGCATATTTCAGTGAGAAGTTAAATGAGTCAAAATAGAAATACTCTTCCTACAAGAAAGAATTTTATGCAGTGGTTCAAGCTTTGAAGCATTGGAGGCATTACTTGATGCCTAATGAGTTTTTTCTATACATGGATAATTTTGCCTTACAATACATTATGAATCAACATAATTTAAATCATAAACATACAAAGTGGGTGGAGTTCCTTCAAAATTTCACTTTTGTTTTGAAGCACATTAGTGGGAAGGAAAATAAGGTTGTTGATGCCTTGAGTAGGAGATGCTCAATCATGCAAGAAAGTCAAATACAAATTTAGGCTTTGATTATTTGAAGGAATTATATGACATTGATGCTGATTTTAAAGAAGCTTTTGTAGCGTATAAAAATCCAGTCAATAGGGACAATAGTACATGGAAAGAGTTTATGTTGCAGGATGGACTATTGTTCAAGAACAATCAACTATGTATTCCTAATTACTCAATGAGGGAAAAATTGGTCCAAGAAAAGCATAATGGTGGGTTGGTTGGACATTTTGGTGTTGAGAAAACACTTGGGCAGCTGAGTCACTTCTGTTTTTGGCCTAAGATGAAGGAATATGTACAAAGGTACGTGAGTAAGTGCAGAGTATGTTAGTATGCGAAAGGGAGAAGTTATAATTATGGAATATACATGCCATTACCCATTCGCAACAGACCTTGGAATTCAATGTGTATGGACTTTGTTCTGGGTGTACCGAGAACTCAAGGAGGTAATGATTCAATCCTCATAGTTGTGGATAGATTTACTAAGATGGCTAATTTCATTCAGTGTTTCAAAATTAGTGATGCTACCCATGTGGCTAACTTATTTTTTTATGAGATTGTTCGGTTGCATGGTTTTCCAAAAGGTATAATCTCTAACAGGGACACAAGATTCACTGGACATTTCTAAAGGACCTTGTGGAAGAAACTTGGCACTAAGCTAAATTTTAGCTCAGCCTATCATCCACAGTCTGATGGGTAAACAAAGGTTGTGAATAGGAGTTTGGGTAATTCGTTGAGGAGTTTAGTAGGTGACCAACCAAAGTAGTGGGATCATGTACTAGCCTAGGCTAAGTTTGCATATAATGACTCGTCAAAAAGGAGCACAAGAAAGACTCCATTTTAGTTCTTGCACAACATGCATCCGAGGGGAATTTCTGAGCTAAGAGACTTGGGAAAGTTTGACCATAGAAGTGTTGATGGAGAGGATTTTGCAACAGCCATGAGTGAGTTACATGATCAAGTAAAAAAAATATTACAAGATACAAGAAGCAACTACAAGAAACGAGAAAATGTACACAAGAAAGAGGTAAAATTTGAAGTGGGAGATGTGGTCCTAGCTCACCTATGAAAGGAGAGGTTTCCAAGGGGAGACTATAACAAACTGAGAATGAAGAATATAGGACCTTGTAAGATCCTCTGTAAGTTTTCAGCGAATGCTTATGAGATGGAGTTACCTCTAGGAATTGGCATTTCACCCATTTTTAATGTAGCAGATTTGTATCCCTACAAAGTTGGTGATGCGGATCAAGATTCGGGGAATATTGACTAGGATAAAGGAAAGGAACAACAATGGCTGACACAAATTCCTGTGGCAAAGAGTTTAGAGGCTGAACATATTTTAGATACATGTGCTATGAAGTAGACCAGAAGGAAAGAATACTTGGAATATCTTGTGAAGTGGAAAGATCGTCTGTTGGAGGATTCTACTTGGATGGATGAAGTAACACTACAGAAAGTAGGTCATTCTATAGAAGATCACATGAGAAGGATCTCATAAATTTTTCTTTCTTGGGGAGTCTAATGTAGGTGCATTAGGCTAAGCACGTAAAAATGATAAGTTATTAAAGTCAGACCAAGAACCTAACAATATGATGGATTGATCAAATGTCAAGGCTAGAACATTTAAAGTTTATTTGTGATTTTTTTTTTATATTTAGTTAATATTAATTAGGAATATCTAGTTAAAAGAAATTATTTTATGGCTAGTAGGTGGTTAGGGCTAAGGGAAATTGGTTCACATCTGTGAACTCATTTTTTGGATAGGTGGTTTCTAGTTTTTGGGTAGAGAGGAGGAACATTTTTTTGGGTGCTGGAAGTTTTAGTGTGAGATTGAAGCTAATTGAACAACATTTATTAGACTAGTGGCTTTTTCTATCAACAAATTGAATCTTTAGGTGTCTGTCAGACATTTATTTGCATATGTGTTTGTGAGGTTTTTGGACCATAATATTAATATCTAGATATTGAAATTGATTTGGTCTTTAAATTGCTGTGTTGAATGAGGAATTCCGACACTGTATTTTATTTGTTATTTACATTTAAATGAGAACCTGGAGAATCATATTTTAGTTAATCTTCGAATCCGGTACTCTTTCATCCAAGACTGTGTATTGGAAAGAGTCATTTTACATTACAGATTCATGAATACACAACACTCTCTATCAAGCCAATAAAAGAAAGAAAAATCGTATATGAAAATAAACCATCAAATTTGCAGGTCAATTTATGATCAGAGGAGGATGGAATTCGAAATTCTAGTATCTGGGTTTTGTTCAGAGCAGGGTTTTTTTGGTAACTCACAAATAATTTTCTAAAAATATCCTTGTTTGGGGAGTTAAAAAGGGATCTTTAAATTGTGTTTTTAAAGACTGTGTGGCTGGAAAAAAATGAATTTATGTTCCTCCTGTAACCACACTATAGTTTTCTGTGAGAGAAATGATTTGTTGATCCTCCTGTAACAACACTACAGTTTTCTATGAGAGAAATGATTTGCTATTCCTCCTATAACAACACTATATTTTTTTGAGAGAGAAATGATTGTTATTCCTCCTGTAGCAAAATTATAAGATCCTCAGATAACAACCATCAATTTGTGGGCCATCACATTCTGAATCTAGTGGTCTAGTCCTGCGCCTAGATGAGGTGATGTCTTCATTTGTATCACTAGTTTCACATTTTATCTCTTTACGCCAGTCATCTATATGTTAGATTAATTGCAAAAAGTGTGCTTTATTTTGAGTAGAGATAATATCGGTAGTCATAATATTGGTTTGTAGGGATTGCTATTTAGATAGTCGATTTCTAATTTTTGTTGCTTTACTGTTGTTCCCTGAAGGTTATCTCTAGATCATTGATGCTTATGCACTAGCTTGGTTTCTCTTCCTGTTATTTGTTCTTTTTCTATTTCACAGAGTATAGTTTTCCAGTGTTGTTTCAACTTCAATTACGTGAATGTTATTTCTTAGGTAGTAGCTTAGCATTCGAGATATTCCTTTTTTATTTCTTCTAAAGGGTAATTAGAATTCGATATTTCTAAATGGTTTCTATAAGATATAGTTTATCTAAGAGATAGATCTTTTGAATTCATGTTTCAAGGTAGGAGTTGATTATTTCATTACAGTTAATTTGCTTGTTATTAGAAGATTAGTTATTGTTAGTTTCAACACTATTTCTTGCATATACTTTGTAGAAAACCTTGAAATAACCAGACAAAACCTCGGGTTAACAATTTAATATGTTGTAGTTAGTTTCTTCTTTAGAACAATTAATTGTCCCAACAGTTCCTTTGAAGTTATATCTTGAAACCTTCCTCTAGCTCATTGGGATTTAAAATTCTTTGTTCTAGGTCAGATGAACTTGAAACCCCTCATTACTACTCTTCTTTTTCAAGAATCTACATTGGAGGATCAAATGCCACATATTTTATATATTTTGTATTAGTTTTATAGGAAGATGTTACAATACTACTTCCTATATGGAAGTTTAAGCTTTTTATAGGATTTTATCCCTGTTGTGAATTATGGTTAATGGTATTTTGACCCAGAACTTTGTAATATATTTACTGTTAACATGGTCATTCTTGATAATACTACAATCATATTAGTTTATGCATTTAATAAAATATGCGCTGTTATATATTTCAATTTTTTCTAGTAATATGTATTTTTAATTTTTTCTATGTTCTATTTAATACTTAACTTCTCATGTCATTTCAACCCTTTTATACATTACTTATCTAATGACATATAAAATTAATTCTTTCCATTGGGTTATCTTAGAAATGAAATATATATATATATATATATATTTATATATATGATTATATATAGTATATATATATCCATGTGTTTTGACACTACGAGTATATGTAATCATTAAACATCTCTTATTGGTATACTATTCCCTATCTTTTTGTTCTATCTTCCCATGTGGCTTATTGCCTCTATGGTTCCTGATAGTACTATTTCTAGCCTTTTGACTAGCATTAATACTTAGCAATTGAAATAAAATGAGACTTAGAATTATATAATATATATGATATATACTAGGCTTAAGTCCATTACCAAATTTAGTTTCTTCATTTCCCTATATTCTTTTAAGAAAAATATCTGCATTTAATTCTTTACTTAAAGTGATGCATATATATTTATAAATAATTATTATATATAATCCTCCAATCTCACTAAACACTAATAGAAAAGTTTTTAAAAATGACTAATCAATTCTATCTACTAGTACTTTTCTTTGAAAATTTACACAAAGTTATTCTTATTGATAGCTCCGAAAAATAATTTGAATCAATCCAATTTTCCTCTTTCTCTATAGTATCTGCCATAAATTTTCCACAATCTAGGTACATGAAATATCTCTAGTAAATCTAGTAATTAATCATGAAATTCTTACCTTCAATTTACTATATCTATTTAAAAAAAAATTCAAAGCCTTGGATCCTACATAACAAGAAAAATATACTATAACAAATTATACAACATAAAACTCAAAGTGTTACAAGTACCGACTTGAAGATATGATTATGGAAATTAATACTGGAGCTAACCAACTCCTCCCAACCTTGACACCTTTCTCCAAAAGTGTCCTCTCAAGCACTTTGAATGCAAGTTTCTTTCTCTAACTATTTTTTTCTTTTCCTGCTCACCCCTGTTTGTCACTGCATGAATTCCAGCCAGGAAAGTAAAAAATGTATTACCCCTTACGAAAACAATTGGTAGTGACTAAATACCTCCACCTTATCCAACTGGTGGCGGGTTACTATCTTATTTATGAGCCCCACTTCCCCACTCTCAAAGACAACATCCATCTTTAAGGGAAGTTTAATGATCAATCATTTCCATTATAATTTATAATCTAATCATTTAAATTATATGCCTAAGACTTAATTAATATGGGTAATAAATATCCAACATTAATTTTCATCCATATCTCTTTTAGCCAGGTGTAGCTTCAACATTAATTTCTAGATATTTGTATTTTATTAACAATACCATAAAATCAAATTTACACTTAACATTTATTAGTTTTACCACATTGATAAATTAATTCCAAGTCTTTAAAGTTAAAGCAACAATCACACTTAGCCATATGAAAATTTACAACATAAACTCCTAGTTAAGGGATATCACATCCTCCCTCGCTTACCAATGTCTCTTAAACTTTTTGGGTTCTTCATAGATTTCAAAATAGGAATGGATATGCTTATTTAAAATCATATTACAACATCTAATTTGCGTCTTCTAGGCTGAAATTGTTCCACTAAACTTTCACTTGAGCTATGTTTCTATTCTAGATCGTGACTTCCCTTCGGTCTAGAATACATAGAGGTTATCCCAAGAACTCTCCCTCTGGTTCTATATATACAAAATTCCAATTAATTATATGATCTAGGTCATGTACACATTTATTTAACAATGATACATGAAATACATTATGTATTTTATATTTCTTGGAAGAGAAAGATGATAGGCCATTGGTCCAATACTTGCTAACACTTTAAAAGGTCCACAATATCTATGTGATAGATTGGCACAATTTCCCAGTCTAAGTGTGATTTTTTTTTTTTTCACTTTGAAGTATACATGATCCCCAACTTTAGAAAATCTTGTAGATTCATAAGCTCATGCAATGTACTAAAGCATAGGACAATAATCTACTTCTACTTTCAACTAGCGGAAGCCAATAGATCGATTGAAAACAATATGAACAAGAAGAAGATAAATCAATGGCACATAACACAAGATGTATCTGGGGAAATCCACTACTCAAAACCCCACTATCTATATTGCGTATATCAGAAATATGAATGAAGATACAAATCTTGTTCTCACGAGAACAATTCCACACAAGTATGCTCAACTTTCTCAGCTCACAAGCTAACTCTTGGCCAACACGTATCCAATTCTGGACTAATCTCTTGTAAAATTCCTAGGATGAATAGCCCGTATTTAAAGGGAATTCATGCTTCAAAAACGGAGCAATCCAAACATAGGATCAATCTCTCATGCATGCATTGTATTCACACTTCAGTAAATAATACAATTGATAGTACACTGCCCTGCACTCTAGTCTCAACTGGGTCTTTCTAAGAATCAACATGTATGAGTTTCTAATGAGGGAATATTTAGTTAACTAGAGTGACACTTGTGGATGCACTAGTGCACCAACTAAATGTTAACTCTCTATTAGTTCCACAAATAGTTTGGAACTAATTTAACTGAAATTAACTCAGTAAACTCAATAATATAATTTCCAACTCAATTTAAACTCATACTGGACCCCTACAATTTAGGGAGAACATGTACATGACTTCAGAAATGCTTCCAGCACGAAATTCATAAGCTAATTAATTTAATTTAACTTAATTAGCTATTTACAAGTTTCTATGAGAATAGAATTTGATTTTAATTCTCAGTTTAATTCAAGGACAAATTAAACTAGAATTTCTTGTTGCCATTTCTCAACATTTGCTCTCAACAAGAAATGTATTATTAGCTAACCCAATCTTGTCTATATGAAACTTGAATTTACATCTTGACAATGCCTTTGTCAAAATGTCAACACCTTCATCCTCCATGGGAATGTACTCTAAAAACATAATCCACCTTGATACACAATCTATGAGATGATGATATCGTATATCAATAGGCTTGAACGGATCATAAAAAGCTAGATTTTCAGAGAGTTTGATACAACTCTGATTATCGCATTAAATCACAGTTGGATCCATCTATTGACCAAATAAACCAACTAGGATATTCCTCATCTAGATGGGCTCACATGTTGTCTGACTCGCAACCAACCATGTACTCAGCCTATGTCGAACTGAGTGCAACCAATATTTTTTTCCTGTTGTACCAAGAAACTATTGCTGACCCAATGCTGAATATCGCTCCTGATGTGCTCTTCTGGTCGGATGGACTCCCTGCCCAATATGCATTAATGAAGCCTTGAAGCTTCACTCCCTCTATTTTTCTATACCATAATCCATACTGAGAAGTGCCCCTGAGGCATCTCAACACATGCTTTTCCACCTTCCAATAAATCTTGGTAGGCCTAACCATCGCTTGAATAAGTTGGTTAATTGTAGAGCACATATCCGGTCATGTGTTCACCAAGTACATGAGTGAACCCACAAGCTTCCTATAAACACTAGCTTCCACTACTTTCATTGAAGTAACATTCTCCTTCCTTGCTGCTCTCCATGCGGAATCTCCCGAGTATCTCATTGGCATACTGGCCTTGAGACACAAACAACTACCCATCTCCTTGCCATACCTCCATGCCAACAAAGTAATGCATGAGCCCCATTTCCTTCATCTCAAAATATTTTGCAAGGTCCTTCTTGCAAGACTTGATCAACTGATCATCACCTATCAGTATGAGATCATCAACATAAAGTATAATGATCAACAATCTACCTTCCACCACTATGTGGTACAGGTTCACATACGCTTCACTCTTTGTGAAGCCCAACCCAATGAAGTATCTATCTATATTGGTGTACCAAGCATGGGGTGCTTGCTTCAGCGCATACACCACTCTCTTGAGTTAGCACACATGCGACTCATGGTCGAAGGTTTCAAAACCTTTAGGCTACTCTATGTACACCTCTTCCTCAATCATGCCATTAAGGAAGGTTGCCTTCACATGCATATGATGTATCTTCCAATCCAAATGTGTTGGTAGTGCCAATATAGATTTGATTGACAAGTACCTTGCAACAGAAGAAAAGGTCTCATCATGGTCAATGCCCTCTACCTGTGAAAAGCCATGGGCCACAAATATAGCCTTATCCTTCTCCACACTAACATCTGCAGCTTGCTTTACCTTTTAAAGACAACATGAGCTCACCACTAACTTGTCATCTAGTCTCCATACCACATCCCAAAAACTTTTACGAAATATGGAGCCATACTCTTCCACCATGGCATCAACCCAAACTAGCTGCTGCACTGCTTGCTTAAAGGGAGATATCTTTGTCATAACACATTCACCCATAAGATCCATGTATCCAATGTACCTCTTAGGTGACATCCTTTGCCTTCGCTAAGAAGTGGGTAGTGCCACATTCTCCAGTGCATATTCCAATAATTTTTTAGCCTCTCTAGTGTGCTTTCTTCCCTCTCTGAAAGACTCTGCTTGAGTGGATGTCTCCACTGTCGGACCCTCTCTGCATGTGACTGCTCCACATTAATATGAGGCTCCTCAAACTTGGGAACTAAAAGCTCCTCATTCACATGTAGCTCAAGATCCCTCTCAAGGGAAACTCACATGGCCTTCTCCTCATCAAATTTGGCATCCCTACGAACCACTGTCATCCTGTTGGTCGACAATTACATTTGATAGTTGTGAGGTGTAGCAATGTACCCCATAAATATCCACAACTCTACTATAGGTTGAATATTCTTCCATGCTTCTTTGGTCACATGGAAATATACCAATGACCCAAAAATCCTATAGTGACCAATCTCTTGCCTCTTACTGGAATAAGCCTCTTTTGGTATCTTCATCTCAAGTATCTATTGTGGGCTATGATTCTGAACATAAACCACTATGTTGCATGCGTCAGCCCACAAGTGTAGTGGTAGGACTTGATCATGCAACATCACCCTTGTTGTGCCTATTATGCTTTTGTTCTTACTATCAGCCGGCCCATTTTGCTGAGGGTTATGGGGTGCCATCAACTCTTGTTTAATCCCTTCCACTGCACATAAGTTTCTGAACTCATTTGAGACATACTCACCACCTTTATCACTCCATAGAGCTTTAAACTTATTGCCCAAATATTTCTCCACCAATGCTTTAAACTCACAAAACTTTGTCAATGTTTGATCATTTTTCTACATGAAAAATATCCAAGATTTATGCGAATAGTCATAAAAAAATATAACATAAAAGCTATTTTTGTCCATGGAAGTTGTTGAGAATGGTCCACACACTTTTGAATGGAATTGCTCTATAATAGCCTCTGCTTGACTCTCTGTATTGTGAAAGGAAGACTTCGTGTATTTTCCCAAAGTACACCCCTTGCATGTATCAAATTTCTCAAGCGTTCCTTTAGGAAGACCGGTAGATATCTGTTACAATATCTTCAAAGCCCCGTGATGCAAGTGGTCCAATTGCTTGTGCTACAACTCATCAATGTCTTGGATTTTCACCCATTCTGCTTTAGTGCTCAAAGTGACACACTCCTTTACCCACCTGAATCCCTATCTTCTTTACTTGAGTTGTGGCTATGTGTCGAAGGAACACCTTTCCTTTCGCGAAGATCACATCATAGCCTTTATCCTCAAGAATGGCAACATATACCAATTTTTTTTTCAGCCCTGACACATACATAAAATTATTCAATGTGAATGGAGGCCCATGTTCACTCTGAAAAGTAATTATGCCTAATCGAGTAACACTATACTTCCTATCGTCACCCATCTCAATATGCATCTGGAGGTCTTGCTTTTCTAGGCGACTTAATAAATATTTGTCACCAGTCATGGGGAATGAAGCTCCACTGTCTAAGTACCATGCACTTCCCATCATTGATGACACCATGCATGTAATTAGGGAAAAGTATAATTTGAATTGAGAGGCCAAAGCCTCACCCACTGCTCTTCCTAAGGACTTCTTCTTGGACTTCTTGAGTGGAAAATTTGTAGCAAAATGGTGCAACTCATGACAATGATAGCAGTTAACTTTCATCATGTATTTCTTCTTACCTCCACGATAAGAATCCAATTTGGAATGGGAATCTTCTCCTTTCCCCTTTTTCTCCTTAATCTCTAAGGCACAATTCTCTTCATCATCAGTCTTTGATGAAGAGCCATCCCTGGTGTTCCTTCTAATCTCCTCCTGCATCAAATCCTACCACAGTCGTTCTCAATCTGGTAGCTTGTCCCGACCATTGATAGAGTCTTGATAATTATGCCAACTCTTTGAGAGTCGTAGAAGAGAAAGACTCACCATATTATCTTGGGAAACCATGATTCCATAACTTCCAAGTTCATCATGACATTGAGAAAACTTGGTCAAGTATTTTGGAATAGTCTCACCTTTCTCCATTTTGATTTTTTGAAGTTTATCCTTCAGTGCCAATTTCCTTTGGTCACTATTGTTATAATACAAGTTCGTCAATGTTTTCCACATAGCATATGGAGTTTTATTTCCATGGAGACTCGAGACAATTTGGTCTCGAACTCCCTCAAGGATTATTGACCTCTCCTTTGCCACACACTTCTTCCATTCGACTAAATTCTGTGCATCCAATGTTGTTGGCTTAGGAATTTCTTAATCAACAAATTCCTTCAAGCCATTATCCTCTAGCACAACCTCCATTCTATCCCTCCAGGCTATAAAACTTGAGCTGCATTCCAAGGAATACTTGAGCCGGAAATCATAGAATGGCATCTTCTGATCCTTAAGTATGTATTGCAAATTCGAATTTCACGTGTAACGTAAAACTCAAAACTTCAAAACCTCCTCTAGTATACTATTCTCAGCTCTGATACCATGTAGAAAATCTTGTAGATTCATAAGCTCATGCAATGTGCTAAAGCAAAGAACAAGAATCTACTTCTACTTTCAACTAGAGGAAGCCAATAGATCTATTGAAAACAATATGAACAAGAAGAAGATAAATCAATGGCTCATAACACAAGATATATCTAGGGAAAGCCACTGTTGAAAACCCTACTATCTATATTTCATATATCATAAATATGAGTGAAGATACAAATCTTGTTCTCACTAGAACAATTCTGCACAAGTTTGGTCAACTCTCTTAGCTCACAAGCTAGCTCTTAACCAACACTTAGCAAATTCTGCAGCTCTCCAAGCCCCTAATCCCTTGAAATATTCCTAGTATGAATAGCTTGTATTTAAAGGGAATTCATGTTTCCAAAAATGCACAATCCAAACATAAGATCAATGTTTGATGCATGCATGATATTTACACTTTGGTAAATAATACAATTGATAGTACATTCCATGCACTCTAGTATCAATAGAATCAACATGCATGAGCTTCTAATGAGGGAATCTTCAGTTAACTAGAGTGACACTTGTGGATGCACTAGTGCACCAACTAACTGCTAACTCTCTATTAGTTCCAAAAACAATTTGGAACTAATTTAACTGAAATTAACTCAGTAAATTGAGTGATCTAATTTTCAACTCATTTAAACTCACACTGAACCCTTAAAATTTAGGGAGAACATATACATGACTTCAAAAGATTTCCAACTATAAATTCCTAAGCTAATTAAGTTAATTAAACTTAATTAACTATTTACAAGTTGCTATGAGAACATAATTCAATTTTAATTCTCAGTTTAACTCAAGGACAAATTAAATTGGAATTTCTTGTTCCTGTTTCTCAACACCAACATTGAATTCCTTTTTAACTCTTTCTAAATCTGAATAACTCTTTTGTCGATCTTGATATGTTTTCAAATTTTTCTTTACTTGTTTAACTACCTCCTCCATTTCCTTTAACATATATGTACCCAACACTAGTCTACCTTCAGGATGATCCCAAATGAAGAGTACTTTACTTCATCTTCCATATAATACATCAAAATGATTCATTTTCAAAGAAGTTTGATATCATTATTATAGGAAAAGTCAATTAAGTGGAGACAGTCTTCCCACTTAGTGGCCCTATCCATGACATACATTTTCAGCATATCTTCTAAGATTTGATTGGTCCTTTCTATCTTTTTTGTTTGACCATCAATATGAGGATGATACATTGTGCTAAAATTTAGTTTTGTTCCCATGCCTTCAAATAAACCCTTCCAAAATCTAGAGGTAAACTTTGCATCATGGTTTGAAATCATAATTTTTGGCATACTATGGAGTCTAATGAGCTATTTCAAGAATATTTATGCTATATTAATTGCTTTGAAGGTAAAATTTACAGGAATAAAATGCATTTTTTTACTGAATTTTCCAACTACTACGATAATAGAATTATATTTCCTCCTATTTTTTGGTAAACTAGTGATGAAGTCCATTGAAATAATCTCCCATTTCCATTATGAAATGGGTAAAGGTTGTAACAACCCAACTAGATGTTGATGGGAAGCCTTAATATATTTACATTCCAAGTACTTGGCTACTTATTCTGCTATTTATGTTTTCATGTTAGGCCAATAAAAATCTTTTCTTAACACAATTATTAGCTTCTAGTAACTAGGATGTCCAACTGTAGGCTTCTTATGCAGTTCATCTAGGAGAAATGTTTTTCAAATCTGGATCATTAGGGAAATAAATTCTATCCATGTACATAAGTAGGTCATGATTATTCACTAAAAAATAATTATCATCTTCATCTAACAAGTCATGCTTTTGATTTTTTCCTTAATTTTCATATATTCTTGATCAAATCTTGTAGTTTTTAAAATATTTTCTATCATATTTGTTTTCCAACTACTTGTAGAAATGTCAGAAATATGATTTAATTAATTTCTCAAAGCATCTGTATTTACATTCTCCTTTCACTTGTGTATAATTTCAAAATCATATTGATTGTTATGAAACTAGAGCACAAAACAGAAGAAAATATAGTTCAATGACTTGAAAGTCAACCTCTTCAAGGGGGAAATCTCCTTTACGTCACATGAATGAACAATTATTTTGTGATTCAAATGATAATACCTCCTTTCTATATATAGAAATCTAAGGGGCCACAATATAATAAGAGTCCACATAATAATAGTAATGTAAGGGCACAATAATAAGAATAGTGGGCTTCCATGAGGAACAACAATAACAATATGGGGGCTACATTAACAAAAAATATAAGGGGGATACGCTTACAATAATAATATGGGGACTACACTAGTATTGTAGGGACCTGATATGCCCGTCTCCTTAAAAAAAGTATTGTCCTCAACACTTGAGAAGTTCTAAATGCTTTTGTATAAAATTCTCATCCTCCCATGTGGAATCTTTAGAGGTAAATTCTTCCACGTAATGAGATACTTTGAAAATGATTGATTCCATAGTTTTCGGGTTCTTGTTTCCATGAATGCTTCAAGATCTAATATTATTTTTCCTTTTTATTCAAGTTATAGCAATATTTTTTGAATTGGGAGCTTGTCACCGATAACGTTCTTTAAGCATGAAACATGGAAAACTAGGTGTACTCGAGAAGATACAGGCAACTCCAATTTGTATGCCATAATGCCAATGTTTTGCAACACCTTGTAAGGATCGTAGTACTTGGCTGATAATTTATTATTCGTATTAGCTTGACTGAGTGATATTTGTTTTTATCGTTGTAGCCATAAAAATACCTAGTCGCATACGTCAGAACTTCTTTCACTATGATGTTGATATGCTTGTTTTTCATTCGATTTTGCACTAGATTGAGGTTATATTTAAGAGTTGGAGAACTATTTGGTCATCCTTGATATGATCTTCAACTGATTGAACCTTGAAATTATATTTTAAAGATGATGTGATGGATGGTGGATGATATCCATTAAGTACCATAAATGGGATCATTTTTGCTACAATATGGAAGGAAGTGTTATACCACCATTAAACTAGAGGTAACCACTTGAACCATTGTGATTGTTTATTAGATACAGAGCAATGAACATGTCCGTCCAAATATTTTTTCACTATCTCAGTTTTCTCGTCAGATTGAGAATGATAAGATGAGCTGTGAGCCAATTGAGTACCAAGACAAGAAAATAATTCTATACAAAAATTTCCTGTGAAAATGGGATCTTTATCACTTACAATAATCTTTGGGTTTCAATGTAGCTTTTTAATTGTTTACATAAATGTAATAGCAACTAAATTGGCTTTAAAAGGATGAGATAATGCACAAAAGTGTGCATAATTGGTAATTCTATCAACTACCACCATGATGACACTCTTTCCTTCGGACTTTGGTAAACTTGTGATAAAATCCATTCAGACCTCCTCCCAATGCTGACTTGGAATAATTAAAGGTTTTAATAGAACTAGGGTCTTAATTATCTCAACTTTATTTTGTTGGCACACCACACATTCTACCACAAACTTCTAAATATCAGATTTAAGCCCATCCCAAAAAAATTCCTTCTTAAGGAATGTTGTCTCATTAAGATTCTAATTATAGGTGTAAAATCCAAAGAATAATGTTACATGAGTGAAACACTATATCAAACCATTGAAGATGAAGGCACAACTTACTTCTTGAAAAAATAATATATTTCCTATGTACTACAAGAGAAACTAGGGCTAGCCCTCCAAAATTTTGGCAAAAGAGTGGTCCCAAAAGGCTACTGCTTGAGTTATGAGGAGCTATTTATAACAAAAACAATGACTATTGAACTTTTCATGATTCTTTGAATTCTATGACTATTCATATTCTAGTATGACTCATTTCATTCCAATGTGTGGCCATTCATATTCCACTTGTGTCCCTTTGACTTCATTACATAGCATTTATTACATAAGAAAATTTACACATTAGACGATGGCCTAATAAGACAAATCGGATAAAAGAAAAAAAGCATCAAATGGATATATCATGTGTGTATTCATGGAATTCATTTGTGATATAAGTCTGTCATGCTCCAAATGCCTTTGTGATGGCTTCGTTGAGGTCCATCAAATCTCTTTTCTAGTGTGCCCTTACCTCCAATTCCTATGATAATATGTTCTTGGAGCTTGAATGGACATTATTTTACAACCATAAGAGCTTCATGTGCACTTTGACTAGCGCAAAGGCATACTACTAAATAACATCTTTGGTCACTTATAATCCTTCCCATTATGTTACCCGTTAGATTTTTTTATTGTAATCTCTGATATTATAAAATCCATCCTCCATGCCTTTGATTGCGTAAAGTTATCAGATGACGAGCATCTTGTGTTTCTGTGTAAGAGATTCAAACCCATTATCCAGTTTGTTATATGCAACCATAGTGTTAATCGACTGTGCTCCCAAATGTGAGTGATTTTGTAGGTGGAGTCTCAATTTTACTCTATTTATTTTTATAAAGATCTTATCCTTCTTTTCCAAATACTCTGGGGCATTTTGATATTTGGCAATCCACTCCTACATTTGTTCAACTACTCTAGTTTCTACCTTCAGGAGTTTCACCACTTCCTAGATTCTTCTAAATTCCAATGAGAGGAGCAAGGGTGTACACTGAGCAAGTACACCAAAGCCACCTTTCATGATAAGGACAATATAACACAATAGTTCCTTGAAATAATTCACTTATATGTTTGTGGACCCTTCTCGACAGCCTCCAAAACCAACCACATGTATTATGTTATATTTTTAGATGATTTCTCATGTAATTGCTAGATTTTATTCATGCAGAAGAAAGACTAGATATTCTCCAAATTTTATGAATTTAAAGTACTTGTTGAGAAAGATAGTGCCATGAAAGTGAAGGCTCTCAAGAGTGATAACGGTGGTGAATATGTTTCAAACAAGTTTAGGAACTTCTATGCAAGAGAAGTAATTCAAAAAGAGTTAATAGCAGCCCATAACCCCTAGTAGAATGGTTTGGATGAGAGGAAGAACATAATTATTCTGGGAGCCACGCAAGCGATGTTGCATGATCAAGGCCTATTGTTGCACTTGTGAGTTGAAGCATGTAACACAATGATATATGTGTAGAAAATGTGTCCTCATTATATTCTCAGGATGAGTACACTAGAAGTTTTTTCATGGGAAAAACCATATAGGTCACACTTCAATATCTTTGGTTCATCAATTTACTCTCATGTTTCCAAGGATGTAAGGAAATAGCTAGATCTACCAGCTGAGTTGAGCATATTTGTGGGGTAGACTGATACACCTCACAACTATTAGGTGTACATACCATCTCATAGGATGGCATTTGTTCATAGATATGTTTTTGATGAAGAGAAGGCCACGAGATGTTCCCTTGAGAGGGAGCTTCCATTACATGCAGATGAGGAGATTTTGGATCCAAAGGAAGAACCTCACGGTTTATGTAGCAGCCACAGGCAAAGGAGAAGAGATTGGAAGAAACCACCCATTCAGAGACATCCAAATATGGAAGGAAGTATACCAAAGAACCTAATAGATTATTGCATGATTCTAAAGAGAATGTGGGAGCACCCACATCATAACGTAGCCATAGAAGGTCGCCATATCAATACATTGGGTACATGGATATGATGAGTGCGATGGTTGGGATAAAACCATCCTCATTTGAGGAAGCAATGCATAATCCTGTATGGGTTGTTGCCATAGTAGAGGAATATGATTCCATAGTTAGAAACAATGTTTGGGAAGTTGTACCAATACCGGGGAACAAGTGAGTCTTTGGTTCGAGGTGGATGTACAAGGTGAAGAAAGAAGTCGATGGAAGAATAAAAAAGCAGAAGGCTAGATTTTTGACCAAGGGGTTCTATTAGGTGGAGGGAATTGACTATGAGGAGACATTTTCTCTAGTTGCAAGGTACTCTTCAATCAAATCAATTCTAGCTCTTGGGGCATAGATGGGGTGGAATATAAACCAGATGGATGTTACGACATCGTTCCTTAATTGGGTGATTTAAGAGGAGGTGTACATTGATCATCCAGAAGGATTTGAGAGCTTCAACAAAGATTTGCATGTGTGCAAACTCAAGTAAGTGATGTATGCATTGAAACAAGCACCCTATGCTTGGTACACTACAATTGACAACTATTTCATCAGGTTGGGCTTCACCAAAAGTGAATAAGATGTAAATATTCACCATATTGTAGTTGAAGGTAAATTATTGATTATAGTATTATATGTCAATGATTTAATTTTAAATGGTGATGAGAAGTTGATCAAATCTTGCAAAGAGGATCTTACAAGAGAATTCAAGATGAAGGACATGGGACTCATGCATTATTTCCTCAGTTTGGAAGTATGGCAGTGAGATGGGGAAGTGTTTGTCTCTGAGGGAAAGTATGCCAAAAATATAGTAAAGAATTTTCAGATGGAGAGTAGGAAACCCATGGACACTCCTCTAGTAGGAAGTTAGAGGAAAGTGGATTTCACTTCAAGTGAGGAGGTGGAGGCCACTACTTACAGGAATCTTGTGGGTTCACTTATGTATTTGGTGAAAACATGACCAAAAATGTGTTATGAAGTTAACCAACTTAGCCAAGCAATCATTAAGACAAACAAACTATATTGGAAGGCATCCAAACATGTGTTGAGATACCTCAGAGGAAATACTTAGTGTGGTCTTTGGTGTAGGTGGACAGAGGGAGTGAAACTGCAAGTCTTCACAACTATAGATTGGGTGAGTATTCCATTAGACATGAAGAGCACATCAGGAGGTATCTTCAGTATTGGGTTAGCAAAAAATTATTGCTACAATAGGAAGCAGAGGTTAGTTGCACTCAATTCAATAGAAGCATAGTACATGGTTGCTAGTCAAGAAACTTGTGAAGCTATATCAATGGGGAATATTCTCGCTGGGTAATTTGGTTAGATGATGGATCCCACTATGATTTACTATGAAAATCATAGTTGTATAAAAGTCTATGAAAATCTAGTTTTTCATGATCGATCCAATCATATTGATATTCGGTATCAACATCTACAAGATTGTGTCTAGAGGTAGATCATGTTCTTGGAATACATTTGTACAAAGGCATAAGATGCAGATATTTTGACAAAGGAATTGTCAAGAGGAAAGTTTGAGTTCCATAGAGACAAGATTGGGGTATATTATAATCATTTTCTTGTTAAGAGGGACTATTGAAACTGGAAATAAGAAAATCCTCATTTAATTTTCCCTCGAATTAAATTAGGAGAAAATTGTAATTCCACATCACAAGAGATCAAGAATGAGCTAACTAAGTTAATTTCACTTAGTTGGCTCAATTAATTTAAGTTGAGAGCCTAACTTGAGTAACGTAGAGTTGTTCACAAATCTTAGGAGCCTAGGGTGAATTTAATTTGAGTTATAATAATTTAAGTTAGTTAAAGTCAGTTAAAGTCAGTTAAACTAGTTCCAACTATTAGAGGAACTAGTAGGAGCTCTAGCAGTGTTGTTCAACTTCAGTGTTCAACAATTTAACTGATAAACCATTCATAATTAACTCATGCATATATGAAATTCGAGTTACACAGTTGAGATTGGAGCTTAAAGGCAATGTACTATCAGTTGTATAATTTTCCGAGTTATACAGGTGGTGCATGTAGTCAGCGAATGGCCTATAGGGATTACACAATTGTAATTGGGAATTCTTGTAATTAATAGGGGGCTAATTCTCAAGGAAACAATGCAAGGAAATATGATCTTGGAAGGTAGTAGAATTGGCTAAGTATTGGCCAGAGTTAGCTTGTGAGGCAATGAGATAGATTATACTTGTGCAAAGATTGTTCAAGCTTGGACAAGCATTGTATTTATTCTCTATTTTCTGATCCAATGCAATAAATATATGAAGGAGTTTTGGGTACCAAGATTCCCCTGTAGATAAATATCTGAGCATATACGATTGATTCTTGTCTCATGTTTATGTTTTGATTTCTCAATCAATTAATTGTGTACGCTAATGAGTAGAGTAGATTCAAGTAGTTTGTTTCAGCATATTACATAAGTAGTTTGAATCTACAAGGAATTTATACAGAGGCTTAAGGAGTGTGCTTTGCACTCTTGGATGGCGCATTGTGCACTTTTGAACAATGAAGGATTCCCCATCAAGGGTTTAGCGTGTGCTCATGTGATCTTAGACTCAACGAGTTTGCTTTGAAGTTGAATATTTTTATAAGTTTGAGCTATAGGGTGAGGGGTGAACATGATGAATTTAGACATAAAATCATGTGTGACCCATACCAAATGATTGAGAAAGCATATAAAAACTTTAACAATGATAAATATACATCAAAACAGAAGTTGGTGGACATTCCCCAAGTACAACGAGTGAAGTGTGTTCGACTACAACCTAAAAGTGTCATTTTACACCCACAAAGATGTTATGATCATGAGATGCACCTAAAGATCTTCTAATCAACACGACAACATTTGAGACCATCTAAGGTCACTTGAAACACACAGAATAACATGAGATAGCATTTGATTATCAAAGCGACATTAGGTACGATGGTGATAGTAGGCTCCAAAATTCGAATATAGTGAAATTTTGGAGGGTATTGTAGCAACGGCAACAAAACTAGAGTAACATAAGTTGCCTTAATCCAAAGCCAACCCGCGTCTCTCTCAAATGTGAAATTGAGGTTTGTATACAAAGCTTTGACCATTGTTTCTATAACTATTTATTTTAACTACATAATGAAAAAGAAAATGGAATTAATTTCAAAAATTGACTTGGATTTCGAAGACAATTTTTTTTTTAATTTCCCCTCAACTTCACCCATTCCTTAAATTTGAAAGAATTGTAATGTTATCGTCCTTAATGTTGTACATGATTCCTCATTAAATCACTTACCTAAATATTTATTTGATTATAATTAATTTCCTCTATCAAGTAAACAAGAATTAATCCTAAAAAAATTAAATAAAACTTCTAACCAATTAAAGCAAATATACTTCTTACCTCGCTCCTTTGATAATTTTCCAAAACACTAAGAGGAAAAGTTATTTGGATAAAACATCATATATCATTTCGATAAAAAATCATACATTATGCTTCATTATGAATTAATGCTTCCATGATTAAACTGCTGTAGTAAATCAAGGTAAATCCCTTCCAAATATATCAGAACCCAAAATTCTATTTTATGCAAATTTATTTGAATGTTCTCTTGATTCCATCCCTGGCAGCAAATCTTGGTAAATATTCTTCATCCTTAAGTTATGACATGTTCTCGCTTGGGTGAATTTCATTGGGAACAAATTCTGAGCCAAAAGAAATTATCATGGTTAAACAAGCTTATTGTGAAGTTTTATGAAACATGGACCTAGCAAATAACAATTTTCGGGTCACGAGAGGAGAGAGAAAATCGTTTTGAGTTATTTTGATCAATAGTTATCATTATTGTGAATGGGAAATTGGTGGTAGTTTAATCAACATTATTTGACTCGATACGATCCAAAGGTTGAACTAAATTTCAATGGATGCTTGAAAAACCTTCGACTGAGAAATTGGGGTGTTTTAGACTTCCTTTCAACGAGAAGACATTAGCGCATGTTGATGCAGGAACATCATCTAGCTGACAGGGCAAAGACAAAAGTGAGCGAATATGGTTTCTGAAGAGGACAGAGAGATTGATTCATTTAGTGGGAAACATATTTTTTTTTGTTCTTTCCTTTTCTTTTATCAAGTTACTTAAAGATAACTGTAATAAGTTGTAATTAGGAGTAGTAATAATTAGATTAGAGTCATTATTTTCAAACAGCTATTTGTAAAAAAGCATGAAAAAAAAATGTACTAGAAAATCAAAGAAAGTTCCGTATGGAAAATAACTGCTGTAACTAATTGAACAAACTGAACAAACTAATAGCAGTTAGCGCAGTTTGTAACAGTGCTATTAAATAGTGAAATAAAGCACAATACAGGGGTTCGGACTGAGAGAGAAGTATTGAAAGAAGAAAAATACAAATTTTCTGTGCACATATCCTCATAGCGTCCTATTCATTTCTGAAGTATTTTTTTTATATTGAATTACTGTGTGAATATCATAAATGCATGGTCACAGAATTTAAATAAAAAAGGGAGACATCTGAATGCAGAGTTCGTTAAATTCGGAGAAGGAGTAACAACCCTCATCTACAAACAACACCAACAGAGTAACCAAACATGCAACCAGGAATTGTCCATACAATTTTCTATATACGAAAAATCAGAGTTTGCCATTACAGTGAAGAGAATAACCACAATAAAACCCAGGTATGCGAATTTTAAAAGCATAACCAAGAATTCAATTCCAGATAGTTCATATACAGTCATCGCAAGTTATTGTCCATTTACATTTTGTGTTTAAAAACTTAAGAACGAGCCAATTCACGGATTTGGGAACTGTAATCATTATCAACATAAATCGAAACCCCATAAATTCCCAAACCCATTCCTACGACTCAACAGAGACGATGTACAACAATAGAACCAAACATAAACAGTGGCTCGAGGCCAACAACTAAACCAAACCATACGCCGAAAGACTCAGGCAAAAAAAATATAGGTAAATAGAACAATGCTACCCGAAATTCCCTCGGAATAGTCGGAGGTCCAAGCACCGAAACCCTCAGTCGCTCCACCTGTAAGAGAAACCAAATGATGAGAGTTAAATTACAGTGGAAGGAAGATACAAGAAATTAATTTTTTTTTTTATTTTGAACAAGCAAAAACTACATTGGGTTCCGCTTACCTAACAGAGGAGTCGTGACCACTGCGATCTCAAATTGTCTTCCTGCTCACAAGGAGCCGAAGTAGTTAGAATCAGAAAGAGGAACAGGTAAAACGAAATAACAGAGAAGGAAAGCTTACTAGTCACATTAGCGGAGGAATCGATGAAGAACGACACCATTGGTTTGCCGAGACCGTGCATGAGCCGAACCAGTGCTGTAGAACGAGACCGAGAACCACATTCTCATAAACCAACACACAGAGGTAACAATAGTGAAAACCCAGGTAACAAATCGAGCAGAGGAAGCACAGAGGTAGAGACCCATAAAAACAATTGACAACAAAAAACTCAGGAACAGTCTAGACACAAGCAGAGAAACAAACCTTACAAGGTTTCCACAGTTCCACAGACGACCGAGACACTTCCACAACAGATTCCGAACAAATAGAGGCGTGAAGACCGTCGCGAGCGTGAAGCTCAACAGACTTGGAGCAAAAAAACCCCGAACTAGCTAAAAGAACCCACATCGAAACTTGCAAATTACCAATTCGTATCACAGAGAACCAGGAGGACGAGCTTCAAACAAATATGACGCATCACAAAAGAAAATCACAGTGAAATTGCCAAGTCGCGGAAAGCTCGCAGACAGAGGAACCGGAGGTAATACAAAACCAAATGAACGCAAGGGTGGCGAAAAACCTATACCAAGGCGGGGTTTAGAATTCCAATATGGTACAGGTGTCCGCTCCACATATAACCAATGTACCATACCGTAAAACCTATTAATTGAGCCCAGATTGAAAATCAAGTTGTATCTATCCAAAATCTGATGAACATAAATATCAACTGACGGTACAACACCAAGTAGAAAGGAGCGATGACGGGACCACGTAGGTTGGCCCATCACATTTGAATTGGGACCTGATATGTTATTTAATGTGAATTGGTTTATTAAAATATTTATCTGTGAGCCTTCTTTTAATACGCTCAACTTATTTCATAAGGAAAGGTTTCATGTGAATATTTCTATAAAATGTTATAAAGTTTAATAAATAGTTCCAATATTTTCCCGTGCCTTAATTTCTATAATTAGGTTTTAAATTTTACAGCTAGTTTTAAATTTTACTCTTTTCATCATTTACAATGCTGAAAACTCTAATCATTTAGGTAGTAAAGAGAAAGTTCCAATATTTTCTCGTGTCTTCATTTTTATAATTAGGTTTTAAATTTTACAACTAGGTTTTATTTTTTTTTCATGATTTACAATGTTTAGAACTTTAATCATTTAGGTAGGAAAGAGAAAGTGGTGATTTGCAATTTATAAAATGATTTTTATTTTTTTAATATTTGTGTTTAAAGAAAATAATGTGAGTTATTTATTTTGTATTTAGTTTTCTTCATTCTCAATGGTTATAGGTTCATACTATTAATATAATAATATTGAAAATGTTTTTATCTTAAGCTTGTTTTAGTCCAGGAAAAGTAAAATTTTTCTCATGTACAAAATATTTACGTAAATTAATAAGTTGTAAAAGTTAAGTCTAAATGATTATATATATATATATATATTAAGTATTTACTGCATGCATATATCTGATGATAAAATGATGTAAAAATTATTTTTTAGTCCATTATAAAAATATCAACCATGTAATGTAAAATATCTTTCACTAAACACAATTTATTTAGATGTCTAGTAAAGAAGATTTTTATCAATGTAAAATTATTTTATAAGATTTAAACAAAATGTGCTTAAAATTTTTATATAAAGTTATTGTGATGAGGAGAGAAAAACCTTAAGTATAAAATTAATATTCAATAAGATATAAGTTAAGGGTGAAATTTATTTACCACTCATATTGATATTTGAGTGTAAAACTACTCGGTGACTTAATTTTCTTTTTGTGATCTATAGTATATGCATATTGTGAAATAAAATGGAGTTTTCTTCATATTAATAGGAATTTTTAGACTCTATGAAATTGCGGTTTATAATAATGTATTACAAATAATTTTATTATTCAACTCTTTTATATCTCTATCATTTATTTCCCCTTTTTTTTTGTGAACAATGTTTCTCTTTTTTAGGATTTCTTTCCCTTGGACATCATAGTTTTGATTATGGATTTTTAAAGCGATATATAAGATATAATTAGTTAATTATTTGAATAATGAGATTATATGTGTATATGTAATTATAACATTAAAACAATGAAATAATCATAATAATAATTACATACAAACATTCCTATTTATAAGTGATGTTCTTCAAATTAATGTAACTTATTTATCATTGAATTTTTTTTTAATTTGCTGATTAGTTCCTCCATATGATTTAGGGATTGACCATAAGAAAAGGGTCAACATGTGAAACATGCATTTAAGAGGATGGGTAAGACCATCAACAAGATGATGACAATTTATATAAGATGGAATCCATAAAAGAAAACCATTTTTCGAAGAGGATCAAATTGGATACAACATGATCCAACTTTCACTATGTTTAAAAAATTATATTTTTGGGTTGTTCTCTATAGTTTAGCCTTTTATTTTTTGTCCCGACTAATACTAATTCTCAACAGGTAGTAACTCCTCATCCGAAAGGTGATTATGAGAGCAGAATATACCATTTGAAAGGTATCAATGAGAACTATGCAATCACGGTATTTGTAATATCTTTTTAGCATCTTGACTTCATCAAGAAATAAAATAAATTCAAGCACCCATATCCTCATGTAATGAAACCTTTTGAAAGATAAGCTATCATAGTACTTTACAATGAGTTTTTCTTCTTCTTTGACCGTCATGATCTTGTTGTTGTTGTCCATACATCCCCTTTAACATCAATGACATCTTGTTGTCATAATTACAACACTCTGTGCAACATGATGCAATAAGTGTATTGACACTAGATATACTCATGGAAGGAAATGAAGTTATTGGTGGAATTCCCAAAATGGAATTGTTGGATCTTATAACAATAAAAGTGGGACTAACTATCCAACTAAATGGTTTCAAGGAAGGGTCCATAGTGAGTCCTTATTTCACAACTAATGATGTGGATGCAAGTTCCCCTCTATTGAATGACCCACTAATTCTAGACATTCTATAATGATTTCTAATGTAAGAAAAAGAATCATCAAATGGTGTATTATTTAGCTATATAAGTAAAGGGTTCATGGGACTAGAAAAGAGGTTAGTCAGTGATATTAAAAAGTGTGTTTTAACCAATGAAAATAATTAATCTATGGCACTCTAGACACCAAGTATCATAAATCATACCCCTAGCAAAACTAAACTATTAGTAGGAAAAACAATGTATCAAAATGGGCCTTCTGGAAGTAAACCCTAAGGGGAGCTCAAGTCCCAAGGCTTGAGTAGTAAAGGTATGAGAAATAGTTTGACTATCCTCCTAGTACGTGCCTTTATTGGTACAATATATTCTGCAAGTCGTATAGAGGCACACCTTAAAATTACTAATATGATGATGTAACATATTTCTTAGGTAGGACATGAACTTCCACCCACAATCACCTAGGTTAGTTTTCTTAAAGAGTGAAAACTATGGATACAACTTGGCAACAAAAAAATTAAGGGTAATATCTGTGTGTTAGAACCACATGTATGGGAAGACAAACTAAGTCTAAAATTTCAATGAGGAATTATTTTTGGAAAACTGTAACCCAAAAGGTCGCCATATGAATATTAGTCTAGCATAAACCGAAAAGAAATAGTAGGGATGCCATTCAACATGCCTCCAATACAACCTTGTGGTTGACTCTACTATTAAGGATATTTATCTATAAATTGCTACTTCTACTAATGAATTTTCCACTCTCTAATGGCTTCTAGTTCTAGTTTTATGGCCTTAAATATTTTATCTTCCCAGTTTAATCCAAGTTTGTTTGGTAAAAAGAAAAATGTTTAATCAATTTCAAAATAATTTCATTCCTTTTAATGGTTGTTGATTTCTCAAGGGTATGGAATTAAAATCAAATAATATTATGACTATTTTCAAATAAAAATATCGAAATATCTCCATGGACAAAAATGCAACAATTTCCTTTTGATGAAAAGTATCCCAGAGAGAGAATACGAGGATTTTTTTCTCAATTTAAAACCTTAAATCATTCCTTTAATGTAAGTTAATTATTAATCACTCTAACAAAAAATTCAATTTCTGAAATTCATAATTGACACTTCAATGCCCCTTAAAAGACTGAAAATGATCAAGAGGGTATTGTCTTAAAATGCAATTTTACTCTTTTCTTCTAGAATGGAGAATATAATGAAAAAATTCATTAAAAAACTAAGTTCCAAAACGTATCTTTACAATCAATAAATTCTTTGCTTACATTATTAAATAGATAAATTGGGTAGTTGAGTAGGTTGTGGTATTGAGATATTTTATTGATGGTTTAGAAATTGTTTGAATCTTATAAGGCCATTTATACTTGATGTAATTGTGTGATCTAATAGAAAAAAAAATATTTGTGCATCACTCTTTTCTTTCCTGGTATCAGAGCCCTTTTGGGCTTGCCTCTCATGTGACAGGGCCTAGGAATATATAAATGTCTGAGTGTGCTTTCAGATTTTTTTTGGTAGTGTTGATATTAATATTTGTATTTTTTTTTTTTTTGCGTCTTACTACACATGATTGAGAAGAGCGCTACTGGTGCTTCTGTGGAATAGAGGAGGAAGAGAACATTTTCTTGCTATAAGAAGATTGACGGACCCTGCCTCCACTCGCTCACTCACAGTCTAAAGGCCCATCTAGCTCTAGAACATGCACCAATCTGTAAGAGTTGTGGATAGGTCTTGCAATACCAAGACGACTACGCAAAAAATTAAATTTCAACCAGTCTATGTCAGACTATTAAATGTCTGAAAGAGTTGGATGATTAATTTCAAAACTAGATGGTGAAACATATTATTGAATCTCTGCAAGAGTTGGGTGATTAGTTTCAAAAGTGGAAAATGCATGTTTCAACTACATAATATGATTGATATCTGAGGCATCTATTTAAATTTTATCTTTTCTAGCCGTGGTTCCCATCTCCAAAGAAGCTGAGTGAGTGAATGCCCAAGGAATCCTCGTGTAGTCCATTGCTTCATAAATTGATAAAGATTATGTATTATGTTTGATTTCTCTGACGAATAACAAAAGACTGAGGACTAGGCATTTTGATATTCTCTGTTTTCGGGATCAGGCCGCGAAGGGTACCTGCATTATTTCCAGTCGACCGATGATACGTTGGGATTATCACTTCACAGAGGATGAGGTCGACCTTTCTGCAGTTTGACAACCCTGTGGAACTTCAAGGACGTCTATGTTCATGCCATAATGAAGAGAACAAAATGATGATTAAAGTGTGTTGGTGAGAATTGCCTTCGGGTCCTTTTTTAAACCTAACAACGTCGAAAAGTTCAAATTGATTGAGCACTCATTAATTTACCCTCATTGTTCAAAGGGTATCTTTCTTAAATATGTTGTATTGGTAAAAGGTTCAATGCCTACAGCCTCTATGACTTATCACATGCCACCACCATGTACAAAGCACTGTGTTTGCGATTTATTGCGATACATCAGACAAAGAAACTGATCGCCCATGTGGCCTTGGCTTTGTGACCCTTGCAGATCTAAATAAACCTGAAACAACACATTTCTTCCTTCAACAAAATGAAACAAAAACAAAACAAAATAAACCTGAAACAAAACATTTTTTTCCTGAACAAAATCGATCAGACAAAGAAACAGATCGCCCATGTGGCCTTGTCTTTGTGACTTTTGCAGATCTGTCGTCGATGGAAGATACTACTAGTGAATGTGCAGATGAATATTCCCTGATGAAGTGGCACTATTCATAGTAGTTCGTGACACTATTTTGCAAAGTTTTTTGTGTTGATGACATATACATATTTATTCATTTATTGTGAAGTGTGATGTGATTTAATTAGTGGTAAAAGGTGTAAAATAAATTAATGAACAAAAGAATATAATTAAATTAGTGGTTCTTGAAGTTTTTCGGTGTTGAGAGGACATATCACTAGTTTGATTGTGTGAGTTTGTTATATGTTGATGGGTCTTGTTGTGCTTCGGGATTCAAGAGAATCAGTTATGGGTTATGTTATAAGATCCATGTTTAAAAATGTCAATTGCATAATTGACTGCTAGATACATGAGTATCGAGACTATTCATAGTAGTTCGTGACACTATTTTGCAAAGTTTTTTGTGTTGATAACATATACAAATTTATTCATTTATTGTGAAGTCTGATGTGACCTAATTAGTGATAAAAGGTTGTAAAATGTGTAAAATAAATTAATCAACAAAAGAATATAATTAAATTAGTGGTTCTTGAAGTTCTTTGGTGCTGAGAGGACATATCACTAGTTTGATTGTGTGAGTTTGTTATATGTTGATGGGTCTTGTTGTGCTTCGAGATTCAAGAGAATTAGTTATGGGTTATGTTATGAGTTCCATGTGTAAAAAGGTCAATTGCATAATTGACTGCTAGATACATCCAGTATCGAGATTTTCCTTCGAGAGATCGAGAAGTGTCAATTGTACAAAGTTCGTCAAATATTGTTAGAGGCGGTTATGTCTTAAATGAGTTGATTGGGAAGCTCAAAGATTGTGGTGGTGAAAGAGTGTTGTCCAAGAGACTTGAGTGGGAATAAGTGCTCAGGAAGACCAGTGAGACAGATGTGACACGTGAATTGTAATTTTTGTTTTTTTTGTATTAATCTTTGTAATGATGTAATTTAAGAATTAAAGGAGGGACTTGGAAATAATTCTTACATGAGTAAATATGTAGATTGGTTAGTTGAGTGGGTTGTGTTGTTGAGATATTTTCTGAACAACAATCTCTTAGTTTGGAAATTGTTGGATCTGATAAGTGCCATATATAATAGATGTAATTGTGTGATCTAGAGTGTAATTAAAAAAAAAATTGTGTCTTCATTTTCTTTCTCTTTTGTACCCTATAAAGCCTTTTTGGTGCACCCTACAAGCATCATCATGCCCTCTTTCGAAAAAAAAAGAGTGATGAATATTCCTTCTACAATATCAATGAGTGATGCATCTCTCTTTTCCCAATCGAAAACTACAATGATGAGAAAGAAAACAAGAACTAAAAACATCTAAATTTGTAAAATGAAGAAATATAGCTACAATTTACCAATTCCAAATTCAATATAAACAATAAATCAATACTATTGACAGCTAAATTAATCATAAGAGAGTTAATATTATTCCTAGTTCACTACTTGTCATGTAGTAAATTCAAGAAAATAGTTAACAATGATGGTTTCTATGCAACAAGTCCTTGCTAAGCCAGGAAGGTATCTTGCCTTTGTAGCCTTTCCATGCTTCTTACTTGAAAAAGCTTCATATGCTTGTATCTATGGAGTCTAAAATTTAGGTGACCTATTCAATACTCCAGAAAAAGAGAAAACTGTTTGTGGAACATCAAACTTCATGGCTGCATTTTCAAGCATGTGTGGGTGATAGAGCTTTACGTTTAACCAATGATTTTCGAGAAGGCATTCCATATAGAAGATAAGATCTGCTAGTTTTATTCAACATTATTTATTTTCATAGTGTTGTATTTTATCCTGATTTTCTTGAGTTTGATCTACTATGATCATGCCATTATTGGAGGTGCTTACATGCTTCATCGTTCCACATTTTAGCCAAAGGTTGGATAAAATTTGTATTTAGGAAGTAGAAGGAGCCTAGTACCCAAGTCAAAGTTAACTTGCACTAGAGTCCCAACACTACTACATACAACATTAGGCTCTGGCTAAGCAAAGATGCTTCATAGAGCTAGAGCTACTAGGTATTATCTTATGGGGCTTTGGAGAGGAGGAGGAGACTAGGCCAGGACGTACATACCAATTTTGATTCTTAGATATGAAAATGTCTATTAAAATGTCTCCATGCGAGCTTATATATCGATTCAAACTAGAGAGGAGATTGAACTACCACAACAATGGAAATAGGGGTTTCAACATATAGATTGGGTATAACATATATATGGGGTGAGTAGTCATTCTCCATGCGAGTCTCATATGTTTTTGAAGTGTCTCACTTTGAGAATTACAACAAGGACGTAGATATGGTTGTGATATCTTAATCATGGTGGAAACTAGTAGGCTATTCAAATCAAGGACCTGCAAGCTTCTCTATGCCAATATTGTATATTTTAACATGGTAGGCACCATAATAAAATACATACCAAATAGAGTAATAATCGAAGTCTATGAACCTAGTTCTCTCTCTTGCAATGGAATTAGATTTGGTTGGGGAACAAGTATGTATGCGAGATCATATATTAGTTTTATCTATATTTCATATAATATATTAAGACTAGTATATATGATGATATCAGATATGAAAAAACTAGTAGGAACCTTTTCATTCAACGTGTATATGGTCATATAGTATATTAACCATGTGAAGACCACCCATAGTAACCAAGCGAAGTCTATCTGAGCCCATCAACTTTTGCATCAACACTTGGCTTATAGTGATCTCCTCCAACATCATCTAGCATTTGTTAAGCAAATTCAAAGATTGAAACTTCTTGGATTTATTCAATACTTCCTCACGAAACTGGACTTCATTAGTTCCTCTATGAGTGGGAGGGCGATACCACAACTCTGCGTTTAGTTCGTAGTGTACCCGACTTTGGCCTAGCTGAGTCTATTGAGTCCTTCATAGTTTAAGAATAAATCCACCCAATCTCTTTTGGGACAAGTGAATCAACTTTTCTCTTCTTTCTTATACAAAATTGACGGTACAAATTCTTTCTGGCTAGCATTAAAAGTACTTTTTTGGAAATAGGAGTTGGTGGGAGAGGCGATGGTAGCACAATAGTGGAGGTCCATATATTTCATATCATGGATCAGAAGTTTCTCCCTCACTCGACGTCAAGTCATTTATCAAGGGAGGTTTGTAACCAAAACCCATAGTTAGCTTTGTTAGATCCTTGTTAGTATTTATGATGTGATCATAAGAGAAATCATTTAGTCAAGTACATAGGGAATAAAACCAACCCAGTACCAATAGCAAAAAATATTTATCAAGATTTAAGGGTTAGCTAGAGTGAACCCTAAGCATGAAGAAGCCTGTAGTGAACCTTATTGAATTTAATGTAGCTACTTTGCATAGATATTATGTGACACATTTTGGTGGGTAGTTGACATGGATTCACAACCTTTTTGTAGCCCACCTAGATTGTTGTTACTCTCGTAGGTAATGAGGAATCTCAAATCCTTTGACTTATTGCACTAACATATGATTAGTGACTTGATTAATCACAAGTAGGGCATAGATAAGTGTCCAGGCGAACTGTGCAATTTAGGTGAAGTAGCTAAACCTATGAGGCAACCAAGGGAGGTGAAAAAAGGTGAAGAAGAGTTTCAAAGCAGAACCAAAATTTTGGCAAAAATGAGTTGAACCCTATAAGCAGAACTGGGTTGGTTTCTTCTCACTCATAGCTGATCAACCCAACAAATGACACAATGTCAGTTTCAATCTTTTTAGAACAATAGTAGTAGGAGGTAGATGGGGTTCGTGTTCACACACTCTCTTTTTGTCCATGAGCACCCTTCAGTCCTAAGTTTTCCTTCATCTCTATGGTTTCTAGTACACCTTCTACATAAGTCATCCTAAATTCCTTCACAACTCGAGGCTTTCCTAGCCATCCAGAGGAAGAGAAAAGATCGGGAAGATAGCACCACTTCGGAAGGGTCCCTAGAAGCCCTCCAAACCTAAAGCTTCTACTCCTTCTACTTAACAAGGTAAAGTAACCAACGTTATGCTTTTCTTTGATGAAATTTAAAATTTCATGCGCAAATCACAAAATATATAAGCTCCTTGAGCTTCAGAAGTTTTGTCTAGATTGTGGCATACTTACTATTTAGCTTGTTTCATTGTGTTTCTAAATGCAGTTTGGGGAATTTGGACTAGCAATATGAGATATTTTAAATTTTAGTGACTACAACATGTATCCGTAGGCCCAATTTTTAACTTTTGAGCATAATCTGCAATTTTTAGAAATCTAATGAAGTCAGGCTTTTGGAAGGCTACGATATAGGGTTTGAGCTACTATACTACGATATACAATTTTATGCTAATGACAAATTAGATAACCATAACCTATGCTTGCCTAGGTGTACCATGCTTGAAGAACTGTCTACAACTGTCTACAGGTTCACATGCACATGGTCATGTGGTTTGTCGACTTAGTGATATGTGTTATGGCATGCTTCATACCTGAAAATACATCATATAGAAACAAACCATCTGTAAGTGAAAAAGAACTAAAAAAGAACCAAACCTTTAATGCAAGGAAACTGATACTAGCATTAGCTTGGGTTTCCAAAAAACTATGAAAAATATAGAAATTATATGACCAATAATGACCAATATAAATTATTTTCCTCGAGAAGAGGCCAAATAGGATGATAAAAAATTTATACATTTATTTTATATGTTTGGCAATGATACTTTATGAAATAAGGCTAGTTGAAAGACAAATTAATGGCAAGATAAAAAAAATCGATTACAATAGTCCCATGCCACTGACGACAGAGACTATTAATGAAGATTCACCCAAGAGGCACACCAAGAGACCCTAATTCACAAGATCCATTAAGATATAGGAGAAAGAGGAAAATCTAAGATTGTTAGAGAGATATCTATCATCATTCAAGATCCCCCTAAACCTCATAATTTTTTATTAAAATGTTCAATAAGGATAGTGAGGTTGGTCATGTATAGATTAGGTTACAAAGTTTAGTTTAACAAATGTTAAACAATGTTAAGGCATATTTTTAACTGTTAAAAAAAATATCTTTTGATTTTGATTTAAAAAATTAAACACACACACACACACACACACACACACACACACACACACACACACACATATATATATATCAAAATTTTGATTTTTCTTTCCATAAAAATTATTAAGATTATTTTTTAATATTGTTTATCATATTTTGTTGGATCATTAATTATTTTTAAATCGTAGCTTAATTGAAATTTAAGGTTAATATAGTTATTTTCTTAATTTGTTTTTCTTGTTGGTTTTACATTGGGTATCATCCCCAACATGCTAGAAAGAAATGAAGGTTTCTTTTTATTTTCCTTTGGTCACTTAATTAAGTTGTAGATAAACGGATCTTTTTAGCCAAATATATGGGTGATTTGTATCTTTTTTCACATTAGACATGAAGTTGACATGTAAAAAGTATTTCATTGTTTTTATATATATATATATATTTCAATTTTGGCCATAAATAAAACATTTCAACTTCGCAATTCACTTTCAACTTTATATTGATAGGTAAATAGATAATAATTAAAACATTTAATCGTTTTTTTTGTTTGGGATGAAGGACACATGTAATGTTTTTTGTGCTTAAATTATAATTCACATTTAACATTTAAAATAATATTAATAATACAAAATATTATTTCAATTTTGACGATAAATAAAATATTTCAATGTTCAAATCAAGCAAAATAAAATTGTATATGAATTAAAAATTACTTATTCTTATAAATAAATGTCTTTCAAAACCCATTATGGAAGTGATGTGTACCCATTTTTATATTCAATATATAGTCTAACCTTTTCAGATGGTTTAATTTGTATAATTCAAGTGCCCGAGGGATTTTTTATGGTGTTGAATCTATTTATGCATTCAAAAATATATTTTAAACAACAAACAATCTTGAAACTATATTGCCAAATTTTAATGAATTCGAAAAAACTATTTCATTTAAAAATTAGACTACTCTTATATAGAAACACATCGATACAAATTACCTCGCATATAAATATTAAGGTAATTTTTTTTTTTTTAAATTTGAAATCTATCCTTAATGCAAAGGATACAATTTCTTAACATAGAATTTTATCACACTATCTAGATTTCGATATAATTTGAATTAAGATGAATCTAATGAATATAACTCTTAAAAGTGCCGACACCAACCCATTCATATTATGTGGGGTTATTAACAACGCCGTACACATCATTAACCATATTATTTGGGGTTATTAACCACTTCATACAGGTCATTGTGGTTTTATCTTTGCATAAGTTTGAATTAGGGAAAGGGTTTTTCGTATACAAATAATCAAAGTCCACATAGAGTCGTGTAGTGTCTTTGTGTGTGATAAGGAGATGGGGAACTGTTTGTCTCTTAGGGAAAGTATTCCAACGAGATACTGAAGAACTTTGGCATGGAGACTAGCAAACCCATGGACACTCTTCTAGCAGGCAGTTGGAGGAAAGAGGATGCCACTTCAGGTGACAAGGTGGAGGCCACTATTTATAGGAAGCTTATGGGTTCACTTATTTATTTGGTGAATACAAAACTAAACATGTGTTATTCATTTAACCAACTTAGTTAAGAAATGATTAAGCCAACCAAACATGTGTTATTCATTTAACCAACTTAGTCAAGCAATGATTAAGCCAACCAAAATGTATTGAGAGGTGGCTAAACATGTTGAGATACCTCAAAGGCACTGCTGAGTATGGTCTTTGGTACAAGAGGATAGAGCGAGTGAAGATACAAGGCTTCAAAGATGCATATTGGGTGGGTAGTCCATGAAACAAGAAGAGCACATCAAGAGGGACCTTCAGTTTGGCTCAGTAATAGACTTTTGGTACAACAAGAAGTAGATATCAATTACAGTGAACTCAATAGAAGTAGAGTACATTACTGCCATTCTAGAAACTTGTGAAGCTATCTCGACAAGGAAGATTATAGTTGGGTAATTTGGTAAGATGATGGATCCCACAATGATTTACCATGACAATTAGAATTGTATCAAACTCTCTGAAAATCCATTTTTTCATGATCGATCAAAGCATATTGACATTCAATATCACCATCTATGAGATTGTGCATACAGGTGGATCATGTTGTTGGAATACATTCCTACACTGGATTATTACTAGCCATTAATTGTAAATATAAATTAGCTCATCAATATTATTAAAGAAAACTATATAGCCTATAATGATTCATTAATTTCCCTTGAAAAAATATGTTTTCACTCTTGCTATATGTTTATGAGTCGTAAACCTTACATACAAAAAAAACACACTCGTACACATATAATTGCATCAAAAACAATAAAATATAAATTCTATATATATATATATATATTATATATATATATATATATATATATATATATAATTTTATTGTTTTGATGCAATTATATGTGTACGAGTGTGTATTTTTTGTATGTAAGGTTTACCACCCATAAACAAAATATAAGTTTTCTTTGAAGTAGCTTGTGTTCATTCCTCTATAGAATTAACATATATAATCAGTCACACTTGTAAGAAAAATGTTGCATTTGAGATTTTATATATAAGATTGTCCTCGCAAGAATCTTGTTACTTATTAGCAAAGTTATGTTTATGCATTTGTTTGTAATTCAGATGAAGAGGGTATGATAGAACTAGACGTTATAACAAATGTTTGCACTGCAAAGGAGTATGCTGCAACAAAAAGTGAGGAAGCCCGAAGGCTAATGAGGATTGCAGATTTGGCAACATACAAAGTTGTGGCATTTGCAAGGAAGGTAGAGTTAATTGGGGCAATAGAAAAATAAATATCACTTGGTTGTGATATTTATAAGCAATCTTCTAGTGATAACATCGTTACTAATTTTTTTTTCTACGGATGAAACATCTATGAGCAACCCTTCTTTTGAAATGAGAAAAAACTCTTCCTCACCATTGAGAGGTACATGCTAAACCCATCAGTATGGGTTGCATTATTGAAATTCCTTTCTTTAAAGACTTCAATACCTTCACCCACATGTATTAGATATTTTGAAAATCATACTCAATCCAATTGAAAATTTGACATTTCATTTGCAATTAACGATTGTAGTTTCACACGATATGTTGTTGTTGAAATGGGAATACCAATATGTACAATATATTGCTTCATTGCATCCCGTCTTGTTGTCACAATGATTGTAGTTTTTACAGTCTCGTTTTGCTACTTTCTTGGTAGACTCATTTACTCATTTTCAACATATCGAATACTGAGACTCAAGTCTTTTTAGTTTAAAATGGGTTTTTGTAATTATCTTTTAATTACACTATAAGTCGTTCCCCTTTGAAATCAACTCCCCTCTTGCCTTACATGTCTTACTATGATCCATTTGATTTGATGTTAGACAACTAAAATGTTTTCCACCATTAGATTAAAGTTCTCATTATAACTAAAACTATACCTATCTTACCTCTTCCTTAGGTTTTTTGAGAAGATGTTCTATGATCAATGTCTGCTCTAAGATGTCACATGGGAGTCACGAGGACTTTGTGTCGTCTAGGATCTTGCTTGAATCCGTTGGCCACTATGCAGGTCTTAGCCCTAAGGAGCGTATTAGATTAGATGAAAAATATTGAACTTGTGGGTGTCTTCTGGATTTGGTTTAGAGGGCTTTGTTGGAATTCCTTTTCTCTTCTAGGTGAAACTCACACAATTTTTAAGGTATAATCTCATCTAATGCCTGCGACCCTCTGCTAGTGTATTTGGAGCCTTAAGGATGTTAAGTAAGTTGAGGTCCTCGAAGGAACTACATCACTGAGCTTAATACATTTGTGGAAATATGGAGCTTTGGATGTGTGAACTAGGGCATCTCTCTAAGCACACCATTTCGCAGACCTATTCAGTACTTGCACAACAACTGTGGCCTTGATCTTTCACTCATTTGGAATGAGCTTTGCAACCCTCCTAACTTTGTTACAATTATGTATGTGTTTTTCCCTTGCAGTAACCAATTCTTTGCTACTCCTTACTCTCGCTTGACTTCCATGATTTTGGTATTATAAAGTGATGGCAGTCTTACAGGGTCTACTTCTCTAGGTTAGGTTCTTCATTCCTTTTTTTTATAGAAACTTGTAAGTGTATTTTTTAATCGGTAATATTTTAAGATAGATCAATATTATTTTCCATTCTCTTCAAATTCCTATCCTTATATTTGTTTTTGTGCTTATTTTCTTAGATACTTCTCTCCCAAAAGTTTCTAAGGGTGAAAAACCCTTCTGAAACTAGGCTCCTTTACTTCCAAATGGAGAAATCATTGGTTCACTTCCATATAAATGCTCTGTAGGAGTTCTTAGTTAACCCTAGGTTTTTTTTCTTCTTTAATATCAATTTTACAAATTCTTTCTTTAACCTTGTGTTTTCATCATGACCATAGAAGTGGAAAGGCAAAGCCCTATATGCTCTACAATTAAAGTAAGGCCTCTTTTATTTTTTTGTCCTTTTGTACTAGATATGTGTTGAATAGTATTCTATTTCTCCTCCTCGAGTATTCCAACTACCTGAGGGTTTAGCAAAGTGTTCAATCTTTACAAGTTCACCTCTTCCCCTAGAGCCAGACATAGTTCTCTTGGTATGGGTTTTCCCTAAACTGGGAATCATTACTCAACATACAATTTCGTGTGTTCTTATGTGGATTTTAATTTCTTGTTCCAAGGTACTCGACTGTGAGGCCAAGAACCTTTTCTTGAGCTACAAAACTAACGGTTTTTATTTTGTTTAGGAAATAACTTATCCAATGTGGCCTTCCATTTAACTGTGTTCTTAAATATTTTATGAAAATTTTATTATATAGTTTGTGTTATTTGGTGTAATGGCAAGCTAGCTGTAGTGTTTAAGATAGTTATATGCAAATTGTCGTACTAATAAATTATATGACTAGGAGATATTTTTGCAGCAACATACTTTCGAAGACTCAATCTTCTATGATATTTTTGTGATGATATATTTCTAAGGAAATATAGAACCTTTTATGCCGACCTAAAGATCCTATACAAGAGGTTGAACACTAATGCATATTTGGATTGAAATAATTCTTCGTAGCTTGAGTTGATCAACCTTTGAGAACAATCCTTCTCTGCCTCGGGAAATCAAATTTCATCACCAAAATGGTAGGCTAAATTCATTCCCTTTAGAGTTTGAATTGTCTAGATCTATGTAAATTGCATCTTTTTGATAGACTGTGGGAAGAGATCCTATTGTTTATTGAACATTTTTGTGGATTAATGAACATATAGATATTTGAGCATTCACTTTGTGCATTTAGTTAGATCATTCAGTACTTGGACAACAACTGTGGCCTTGCTCTTTCACTCGTATGGAATGAGCTCTGCAACCTTCCTACCTCTATTACACTTATGTATGTGCATTTCCCTTATAGTAACCGGTTCTTTGTTACTCTTTGTTCTCGCTCGACTTCCATGACTTTGGTATTATAAATCGATGGTGGTCTTATGGGGTCTAGTTCTCTAGGTTAGGTTCTTCATTCCTTTTTTTGGCAAAAACATGTAAGTGTCTTTTTAATTGCTAGGTTTCTAAGATAGATCACTATTATTTTGCATTATTTGCAAATTTCAGTGCTTATATTTGTCTTTCTGCTTATTTTCTCGAATACCACTCTCCCAAAAGTTTTTGAGGGTGAAAAACCCTTGTGAGACTAAGTTCCTCTATTTCCAAATGGGGCAAGCATTGGTTCACTGCCATATAAATGTTCTGTAAGAGTTCTCAGTTAATGCTAGGTTTTTTTTCTTCTTTACTATCAGTTTTACAAATTCCTTCTTTAGCCTTGTATTTTCATCATGACCACAAGAGCGGAAAGGCAGAGCCCTGTATCCTCTATGGTTAAGGTAAGGTATCCTTTATTTATTTTTTCCTTTGGTATTGGATATACGTTGAATAGTGTTCTACTTCTCCTCCTCGAGTATTCCAACTACTTGAGGGTTTAACATAGTGATCAGTCTTTACAGGTTCACCTCTTCCTCTAGACCTCGACATAGTTATCTTCATATGGGTTTTCTCTAAACTGGGAATCACTGCTCGACATACAATCACCTAGGTTCTTATGCGGATTTTAATTTCTTGTTCCAAGGTGCTCGACTACGAGGCAGAGGTCCTTTTCTTGAACTACACAACTTAGGGTTTTTATTTTGTTCAGAAAATAACTTATCCAACCTGGCCTTCCATTTGACTGTGTTATCAAAATATTTTATGGAAACTTACTTATATGTTATATGTTATTTGTTGTAAAGGCTAGCTGGTTGTAGTGTTTGGGACAGTTATATTTAAATTCTCGTATTAATAAAATATACAACAAGGAGAACTTCTAGAGGGACATACTTTTGAAGACTAAATATTTTGTTATATTTCTACGATGATATCTTTTGAGGAAATATAGAGCCTTTTAAGCCAACCTAAAGATCCTATACAAGAGGTTGAACACTAATGCAACTTTGGACCAAAATAATTCTTGGTAGCCCGAGTTGATCAACCTTTCAGAACAATCCTTCTCTCCCTCAAGAAATCAAATTTCGTCACCAAAAGGGCAGGCCAAATTCATTCTCTTTAGAGGTTGAATTGTCTAGATCTATGTAAATTTCATCTTTTTGACATATAATGGGAAGAGATCCTATTGTTTATTGAACATATATGTGAATTACTGAAAATATAGAGATGTGAGAATTCACTTGGTGCATTTAGTTAGATCATTTGTTTCATATGAGGCACACATAATTTTTTTTTAAGCATTAAAGAGTACCATACAAACTAATTTGATTCCAAATATAAAGTGGCAATATGTACCTTTTGTGTGTTTTGCACATTATTGAAATCGAAAAATTGCTCCATATGTAGTATCCATGTTGCGAGATCCTTGCCATCAAACTTCCTCATATCGATTTTTGGAATATGATGGTTCTTAGATCCAATGTTAGAGTATATGAAATCATGATTAAAATTTATTTTTTCCTCATCACGAGTTTCCTTTACTACCCTTTCACCATTAGTAAGTATTTCTTGTAGAAAATTTGTCAAATCTGTCTTCAAATCTGCCATGCTTGTCTTCAAATCTATCTTCAAATCATCCATCTTAGCTTCCACGCCCTTTATCTTAGATTCCACACCATTTATCTTAGCTTTTATTAGCTTTTTTGAGAGTGACATTTGTTGCACTTGGTCTTGTAATTTTGATATATCATGTAGCATTTCTTCCTCTTCTTCATGAGTCATGCTAGAGCTTTTGGGTTGCTTACTAGGTGTTTGCATTTTCTTTCCTCGGGGCATCAGTTACCGATAATAACATTCTACTATGCCCTTTGAATTCCTTCAAAATAAATTTTCAAACCAATCTTAAGCAGAAATTTAAAAAAATCTACACACCTTTTTTCACTTTGTAGGAGCTCGATATTGCCTCTGATGTATCTCTGTAATTTTGGATCATCCAGTTCTGAAATTGCAACCTGCAGTAGCCTTCTGTGTCCTCTTTCCAATGCCACTAGTCTGATCCAAATTGGATTTTTTAAGGAAGAGTTATGCCAAATCTCCCATAGTGACTTGATTATAGACTAGTTCAGTAGAGCGAACTTGTACGACGTGCCACGTGTCCCTGTTTCGACCTTTGGCTCTGAAAAATATATACAAGAAACTACAGCCCGCCCTATTTCTGTACCTTCTTACGAAATTTCAATCTGATGCCCAAAGAGAAAGTTATGACGATTTTCCCTAGGTCACCTGTTTGTAATGTAATTCAGGAGTTTGCAAAAAGATCAACTTCCTCAGATCATGTCTCTGCAACTATAACGCGAAAAACTCTGAAATTCGGACCTGAGGTTCAATGCGATTTCATCTCAAATGGGTTTTTTTTTTCGCTTTTGAAACATCGCAGAAAAAAAGTTATAGCGAAAATGCCACGATGACCTATTTGGAGCAGCGAAACTCTATCATCCAAAGCTTTGATACCAAATGTTATGAAACCAGCTCACAAAAAGATAGAAAAGATAGATCAACGCCTTAGAATTTAGCCTCTTCGAGGGGGCAACCTCCTTCACATTACACAAATGAATGATTTTTCGATGATTCAAATGACAAAACCTCTCTATATATAGGAGTCTAAGGAGTCACAATATAACCCAACCGACCTAACAATAATAATATAAAAGGCTCAAAAAGAACAATAGAGGGATTCTATGGGGCACTGTAATAGCAATATGGAGACAATAGGGGCCCAACAATATTAATAAGGGATACAACTATAATAGTAATGGGGTAATAACTAGTATTATAGGGACCTAACATAATTCCTGCATGAAATTGACATATAGGCCCCATATGTCATGAACTAATCTGGTACATGCTAAACTGCCATGTGCCTGCCATTGCGTAGTACTGATGACTGTTGGAAGCCACATGTGACAAATAACTACCCCCTGAAGGTAGCCAATAGATGGGTATCTGATACTCACAATCGACTCAGTGTATGTGGAACCACCCCGCTCTTGCCAACCATCACCACTGAGTCTGCGATCTGCCCTCTCAATAATGTGCCAATACAATGTCTGGAGGTTGGACACATACTGGAGAGCTGCCTCAATCGTACACAGTATTCTCTGCTCATGCATGGTCCTGACATGCGATGTGGAAGGAGAGACACATGTCTCCCTCATGACCTACTCCCGAGGCGTAGGCTCACTGATGAACGATATGCCACCCGTGCAGATGATCACCTTATCCCCCAATCTGTGGTTGTGAACTCATGCATCAACCCAATGCCACCACTGAGGAGTCTCTCCCCTAGTGTGTTGAGTGTCATCCCAATATCTCAGGTGAGCTCCCTGTCCCCAGCTGCTCGCACCCAAAGTGTCAAAGGACAACAACCAAATTGTCTGTGCCTGTAACTGATGTATAAGAGGGACATGCATGTGAGTCCCCATGGATACCATCTAGTATCGTTCATTTGCATCCCCATCGATCCTGGGTGAACTACACCCAAAGGTATGCCCGATGTCTCTGTCCATAAGTCTCCTTGGAGGCAACCCTCCAAGACCTCGCTGTGCAGCACCATATGCCACTGCATCCCACCGAGTATCCTTGTAGCCCTCGACTTGGCACTGTACCCCGCAGCATGTCCATGTACACCACTGGATACCCCGTGCTATTGTTGTACCATCTTGTACCATCTCGTATCCTGTCTATGTTATTGTACCTGGCTATCCCCATGTGTACTCGATGCGATGTGAGTTGCTCAATGCAAACCAACATGCTACATCAAACAACCACGCATCTCCATGCACCTCTACAGGCCACTGCTCATCACTACATCCCTTTATACAACATTGGATGCTAGGTTCTAAAATTGGGTTTGTATGCATCAGGTCGCATCCCTCTGCATAAGACTGGACTCTACGGCATATCCTTGTGCACCCCTGGGTACCATTGCTCACTGTCGTACCACCCTATATCATATGCCATCCTGCATGTGCCAAAGCATCCACCACTCTGCTAGTAATCACTCCATGATGTTCGCTACATCTCCCCATCTGCTCTGAAAGACTTGAGCGGTTTGACTCCTCACATGCCAATGGGAATGACACTATTGTGCCTATCCTCAGTAGTTCCAGTGTCCAATATACCAATGAGAGAGCATCGTCTCCATGTAATGCCTTGTCTGGTGGTTTGCCAATGCCACCTCCTCCTACCAGCTCCTGCTAGAGTAGGCTAATCACCCTGTGACTCCATGCACAATCAATATGCCAAGACAACTGATGAAATTGGTCTGCTCCCCTGTCAAACCATCTTGTCACTAGTGTTGTGTCGGGTTCTGATGAAGATCTGAAAATGTGTGTGCACCCAAACGTCAGATCCATCACACAACTACTACTGTCACCTAACGACTCTATGATGTGATGGGAAATCCCACCTAGATCCCAACAATAGTTTGGCCCCTGAGTCCCTGTGGTAATCCATGGCCTCTGCTGAAATGTGGCAATGGATGTATCCAACTGCCTAGCTTGCTCCATCGGGTACCAGCTCAGTACCTCTCGCTAGCCAATCTCAAAAGAGGGATCGAATGTACAATCCGCTGTGGAAGAAACAAGCCCTCCAAGCTGATGCAGTGTCATACTCAGCTCATGTCGCCCAGTCCTACTAACCTGACCATCCCCTAGGGTATGTCTAGACAATGCTGCCTCCCTCAATCCAATGCATAAGGGTGGGCTAATAATGTTGTAGATCCCGTCAATGTGCCTTCGAAACGAATTGTGCTGAAATCACAATGTGCAGTCTCTATGTTGCCCCTCATTAATGGCTAGCCCAAAGGTTGGCCGCACATCCTCCTCCATCATGGACTCAACATGAGCCTCCAATTGCTCATCCATAGACAATCCAACACGCAAGACATGCTCGCCAATTAGCTGCAAGTGACTGTCGTCTGGTAACTTTGGCATAGATCTAGATGCCTCTGTACCTATCGGCTCCTCATCAACAGTGGAGATGTCTCCCGACACCTCATCAACATGTGATGTGCTACTATCACCTAAGTACTCAGTCACAAGCTTGGATACCTCAACAACGGATGGCGCCTCCTCAATGGTGGACACCTCCGTGTCTCTTGGCACCTCGTCAATGGAAGGCCCTGTGGGTGTGTGCTCTACTCTCTCCCCAGGGTGTCAGCCAGAGCTATCAAAGGAATCTCCAACAATGATGACTCCTGCGTCACACTGGACACATCGACATGCTCCTCACACTCTAGTGTGCCCAAAACAACCTCCTCCTTAGGCTCCTGATATCTAAAGCTAGGTATCCACCAATAAAGGTGCCCCCCTAGTCTCACCCTCTAATTGTCCTTGTCCTGTCTGCTCCTTTCAAGGCGATCTGATGCCTTGATTCTGTCTACTTTCCCCACACAATGTAGATGGTTGCACCCCCACGACCTGCGCACCACTAGTGTCTCTGCTGTAAAGGATGAGAATGTATTTGGTCCGACACCTTTCTCAACTGGGTCAATCTCTCATCATTCCAACATATTCCACTCCAGAATTCTTGCATACTAAATCTTCTTTGAGCCATAAGTTGTCTATGGTTTAACCCGTCATTGTGCATACCTGCCCAAATCTTCCATGATCTAGATGGCTACCCCACAGCTGGCTAATATCATGCCTCTGATACCACTGTAATGTTCCAAAAAGGAAATAATAGTGATAAATAAAGTAAAATACCATACAAAATCGAAATATTTAAACAACAATCAAACACCCACAATTTACACCAAAACTGCACCAAAATTCAGCGATTTTATTATATATGGAGAAGAGTACAATGCATGAAATGTGTGCATCTATGCTTGCCAAAGCAAGCTAAACAATCCCAGGTGAGAAAGATGCTACCTGGATGTAGAGGAAAGGCTTTTCCTCAATGTTCTCCGCTAGCCTTGGACATTTTGCAACTGTTGGCTAAAAGAAGCCCCTGTTTGAGCCTCCAAACTGCGTAGAAAATTGCGCCAAACTATTCTTGAGCTCTCCACCAAAAACTCAGAAAACCCAGAAAGGGTTTGGCCTATCTCCAATCCAAAGTTGAACCCACAAAATGGTGCAAATTCTTCAGTTGACTAGCAATTCGCCTTGCTATAAGAATTAGGATTTTGGGTCCGAATATCGCTCGAAAAATTCTGTAAAATTAGCCATAGACTCCTCTACGTAAACCCACAAAAATCTAGAAAGGTTTTTGGTTGAATCCACCAATCCTTTGTGGCCCCTAATAAGTGCAAATTGCCCAATTTGGTCAGAAAACACCCCACAAAACTAATACTGCTTAATTAAGCCCAAATCCACCACTGGAGATCTCTCCCATCTTTTTCTAAATTCTCCCCTGAGGAATACCTCCAATCTCTGACCTTTATCTCTCCTCAACCTTTATTCCGCCTGTTAGCCTTGTTGCAAATGGCCCAAAAAATGGATCCAAATATGCCCCAAAGTCTCCAAATTTGCTTGAAATCATGCCAATGGATCCATATATGCTCTTGAAGTCTTCAAAATCCTCTTAAGGATCATCCAAAGTCAAAACCATCGCAAGAGGAGTGCCCTTGAAAGGGCGGAAATACACTATCAAGAGGCCTAAAACACTCTAAAACCATGAAAAACACCCTGTTGACCCTGCCGCCCGCACCTACCTACACAGTTAGCGAGAAAAGCCTTCAACCCCACAAGGTGTGGTTGGTGGCAGGGAACTCAGAGAAGGGGCTGTCACACTTATCCCAACTCTCTCCGTTTTAGCTATCTCCTAGGCTAGCTAAGGGGGGTGGTCCCTAAATGGAAAGTTAAACCTAAAGCTAAGATGAAAAGTTCTAGGAGGATTATTTGAATTAAATAAGATTGTCAATCTGAGATCTAAAATCAAAACGAAATATAAACAATAGCCATTAACCATACGATGAGCATGTACCACACAAATGACCAGTGCCTTAAAACGTTATTATTTCGGAAATGAAAATATTTTTGTTTGTACTTCTTTTTATGCTCAAAATGGAAACGAATGCTTTTAAATGAAAAGGGAAAATTTGCTTTGATTTTCAAAATAGAAACGAAGCTAAGAGACCAGGGTACTTCCCTCTTGAGTAAATCCCTTTTTTGGTGTCTTAAGAGCTTGATGGCTTGAACAACATGTGGGATCCTTGGTATCCTGGGAGGTGACTATTCCCGCCGAAGAAGTCCTTGCCCTCCAACAGAGCTGGCAAACCTGTCGCTTGAAAACACAGAAAACACTTGCAAGCAAATTGTTAGTGCAACAAGGGACTTGGTATATAGAGACCAAGTTGAGCTTGTCATTCAACTGAGAATGGACAAGCTACAACAAGTGTGCAAGATATACCAAGCCCAGAAGAGATCTGAGATAGCTGCAGATCTCTCCTCCCTAGACAATAGTGCCTTCAGGCAAACTGAAAAACAACTAGATAGCAAAATGAAAATCACATGAACATTAAACGATACAAATATACCTCATATACCAAGACATGCACCACACGAGAAGCTGCTAACCCCAAAGACTTTTATTATTAATAAGAATGCTGAATACACAATCCGGCAGAGTCTCCGCCAGCCCAATAACTCGTTCTATCATGATACAATAAGAGCCCAAGGCTCATATAAATAGGAAAATGGGAGACAATCCCAAGGCAAATTCCCAATGACAAATGGCAATAAGGTGAAGATCCCAATGAAGAAATGACATGACAAGTGGCTTGATGACAATCCCAATGTGAAGATAACTGCTCCTGATTTCCACGTGGCTGCCTTTGAACTGCTGCTTGACTGAAAACAACTGCTTGTAATAAATTCGTATTTGGCTGCCTTTTAATTTGATGTGCATGCCCACGTTTTGCTGTAGATGAGCATGAGTTAACTGCTGTTCTAAATGCCTGTAAACTGCTGTTTATTTGGCTGCCAATGAACTGTTGATAAACTGCTGTTTCGTATTGCTGACTGGCTGCTGTCTATCCGTTGCCATGCTGCCCACCGTAAATTAATTCTCCCTTACGGACCTTGCTGGATAATGCTGCCCACGTATTTATTTTTTTGTTTGCTGAGTTAAACTTTGCTGAAATAATATTCAACGTAAAGCTATTTGACTGCCAGCGTGGATATCAAACCTGTGTTGACTTAAGATGGGCTGCCGTACGGACAGCGTACGGACTGTTTTCTTCTTCCTTTTTTTTAATTTGCTGAGGTGGCTTTCCATTGGGCAGTCAATGTTTAAACCTGGCCCACGTATATGCTGATTTGTAAATCCATGTCACCATTCCATTGATTTTTTGATTTGCTGAGGGATGTTTGCCGTACGGACGTACGGAAATCGTACGGACTGTTTTATTTGACCATGTGCAAAAATGTTGGGCCAAAGTGGGGTCCCATTATAATTTATCAACCTTATAATAATTCAAATTTAAATCAAAGTTATACTTTTTGAAAATTCCATGAACTCAAACTTTGACTTTGACTTTGACTTTGACCTTTGACTTTGACTTTGACTTTCTGAAACTTTGACTTGATGTGGGCCCCACATTGATTGCCACATCATCCTTGATCATCTGCTTAATCTCCATGTCAAAATTTGACTTATTTTGACTTTGGAAAATTTTTTAAATTTTCCCAATTATTCATTTTTTTGAATTTTTTCTTCATTTTTGCCACTGTCACTGGAAAAATTGCCTTTTGAGGGACTATGAATCATTTTTTGACCCCCAAAGTAGGCTCTAGGAGAATGCTGGGCCTCTGAGGATGAATTTGACTGGTCATACGCCCCAGGCATCTCCTAATGCCACTTATTTATGCCTTTATACAAAAAATAATTAAAAAATCCCGTTTTGCGGGAAATTTTTAACTATTAGAAAATCCTACTTAGACCTAGCCAAATTCCACGAAACTTTACGTGTGATCTAGTATGGTAATATACATCGACCCTAGACACTAGGATGTGTCAGGGGCTCAATCTTCAAACCGTCACCTCGGGCTTTGGGGATGTGTGCACGAGTGAAAAATCCAAGAGGATTTATCCCCCTCTGAAAAAGAAAGAAAACGAAAGGGATAATCACCGGATAAAAAAAACACCCAAGGTGTAGTCGTTTGTGATCGAGTCCACATTCATAGGTCCTGTTACAAATTCAAAGAACATCATACAGCATCACTTATTACATTCCCCGTTAGGGTGTGGAATCTGGGTACAGAGAAGAAATTATGATGAGAGATAAAGGAGAGTTTAAAAAAACTCTGTTGACTGATGACATCTCTGATGGTACAAGTGGCTTCGGGATGATCCTTGGGCATGGAGTCGTCAAAAAATCGTCAGGTGCTACTCCAGCAGTCAACATTTGGCTCCATATGGGGATGCATGCTAGATACGAAGTGATAGTGTGCAAGAACCTGGAATCTGCATCCACCGACAAAAGACATATATCAGCAGTATCCATCCAAAATATCATCAAACGAAATAAAGTACAGAAACGAAGATATGGAGATTTATTCTAAGAGCATAAATGACAGTTTATTCATGAAATAAAACTACTTAAACAAAATGACACGAGGTAAGGTTTAGAAATATGATACAAAAAGAATGCCCCATGGCATCAGATAATTTCTTTGTAGAACAATTTGAGCAGTTGGCCGTTTACAGGTAACTCGAGTGGTTCTCCATCCAAAGTGCTCAAATGGTATGAATTCTGTCCAGCTGCTTCCCTGATAATGTAAGGTCCGAGCCACAAACTATCAAACTTACCATGATTTCCTGGCTTTTCATTCCTGCGATCCCATAACAAAACCATATCATTGTTAGAAAACATTCTATTCCTAGATGATTTGTCAAAATTTCTTTTTACTCTAGACTGATTTTTACAACAATGCTCAAATGCTCCTCTTCTGGTTTCATCCAATTCTACAATTTGGTCAATTCGGCATTGCACAACATCTTTATCAGATGTAAAACCTTGTAGCAATTGGTAAGCTGGTAACCTCAAATGCACAGGAAGGGTAACATCCAAACCATAAACTAACTCAAAGGGACTCTTCCCAGTAGAACTCTTCTTTGTAATCCTATCAGCCCACAAAGCATATTTAATTTTACTGTCCCATGCCCGTTTGTTATCCCCTACTATCTTCTTGATTATGGTTATCAAATTCTTATTGCTAGCCTCTGCTAAGCCATTACCTTGAGGATAGTAGTTTGATGAATGGGATAAAATAATGCCATACTTAAAGCAAAATGATGAGAATTCAGCAGAGCTAAAAGCCTTGGCATTGTTGGTGGTTATTTTGGCAGGGACACCAAAACGAGTGATAATCTTATCTTCAAGAAAATCCATCACTACTTTGTCAGTGGTGTGTTTTGTAGGGATGGCTTCAACCCATTTAGTAAAATAATCAGTGGCAGTTATAATCCATGAGTAGCCATTACTTGAATTTTCATTAAATTTCCCTATAAAGTCTAGCCCCCACTGTTGAAAGGGAGCCTCCACGACCACAGGCTGAAGAGGCAAAGAAGCTAACTTCTGCTTCCCAGTGAATAGTTGACAAGCCTGGCAACCTCTAACATACTTGTGCACATCAGCAAAAATAGAAGGCCAAAATAACCAGCTCTCAAAATTTTGTGAGCAGTAGTCTTAGCAGCATAATGCCCTCCACAAAATCCTGAATGAAACTCAGATATAAGCCTTTTGGCTTCAACTTCATCAACACACCTAAGTATTATCCCCTCCGGATTTCTCCAACCCAGACCATCCTTCATAATGCAATACTTAGTTGCTCTGAGCCTTAATGCTCTTCTCTTATGGCCAACTAAATGGTTAGGACATGACAAATTTTGCAAATAATAAATAATGTCTTTATACCATTCAAGTTGACCCAATTCTTGAAGCTTTGATAAAGTTAATTCCAAATCATTTTGACAAATCATTCCTATCTCTTTCTCATTCCCTTCAGTCAAGATTTTGGCCAATCCCTGGCCTTTCACAAGCTTGGTAGGTCTAATATCCAAATCATACTCCTGAATCTTTGAGACCCACCTAGCTCGAGTTCCTAAGCAATCAGCTTGGACTAAAATATCCTTTACAGCAGAGTGGGGAACAAATGCAATTATCCTAGAATACCCCACATAAACTCTGAACTGCTTAAGAGAATTGACTAACGCATAAGCCTGCTTCTCCATG